>VWPU01015215.1:0-296956 GCA_013398955.1 Callaeas wilsoni
CCCCGCCCCCCGCGCGCGCCCGGCCCGGGGAGACGGTAGCGGGCAGGGGGAAAGGCAGGGGGCCGTAAAGCAACGCGGCGAGAGGAGGGGGGAAAGCGTCGCAAAGCGCGACGAGGAGGACTCGCCGTGGGCCGAGCCGCCGGCATTCCTCCGCAGCCCGCGGGGCAGCGTCGCGCGGCGGCTCCGCGAGCCGCGATTGGCTGCGGGGCGGCCGCAGGTGGCTCCCCATTGGCGCGCCCCGCCCCTCGCGGGGCGTGTGGCTCCGCCCCCAGTGGCGCGAGTGCCGCGTGAGGGGGGCTGGGGGTGCCGGGGGTGCCGGAGGGCTCGGTTCCGCCGTGGGGCTGGCAGAGCGCTGGGACAGGCGGCCCGGGCCCGTCCTGGAGTGCCCCTGTCGGGAAATATTCCAAACCCAGCTGGACGCGCCCCTGGGTCACCCGCTCTGGGTGACCCTGCCTTGGCAGGGGAGCTGGACTAAATGATCTCCAGGGGTCCCTTCCAACGCCAGATATCCTGTGATTCTGTGATAATTAATTAAGTAATTTTAATTGGAATGGTCTAAGATCCCATCTCTCACCAGAACTTTCTATTTCATACCTGAGCAGAGGTTACTTATGTAGAACGGAAGATAAACTTTAACCTTGCTGATACTATCTCTAGAAAATTTGAGCCATACAAACAAATTCTTATATCTTTGCTCAGTGCACTAGAGATAGTGAAAATGGATGTTTATTTCCTGTGCTTTCCAAAGACCTGCAGCCTCAGTTTTTAAGGTCTAGAGCTGAGCTGACAGTGCAGCCTAGGGCACAGCTACGCTCCGCAAGAAGCCCCGGACGCCATGGCTGCTTTGTTTCCTTCTGTTTCCCTCTTCCCTGCAGGATTTCAGGTTAAAAAAAAAAACAATATAAAAAAACCACAAAACACACACACCAAACCCAAAGCCCTCAAAAACTGTACAAAAAATGGCCATCAAAAAAACTCTCTTCACTCTTCTTCCCCCACTGCGTGCTCAGAGAGCAGCAGGTTTGCGGCAAAGCATTGGGCAACCTCTCCTTTTTCTATATATATTCAGCATATGATGTGACACCCCACAACAACGCCCTGCTTTGCTGTGTGAGTGGAAGAATTTTAATCCCCTTGGCATATTGCATTATGAAAAGCCGAAATGTAGCCCAGCATATTTCTGTGGACTACTTAGACTCCTATTTAAAAGCAACAATGTGCTTCTGAATGAGGTCTCAAAGAATCATTTATTCCAGTTTATTCAACATGCACTGACATAAGGAAGGTCTATGGAAATCAGTTCTATGTCTTCAAACAAAATCCTCATGTGGTAGGATTCCACATATCCTAGATGGCCAGGCTCAGTCATTAATATTACAGCTACACTTATAGAACTAATTTTTAGCCTTACATAGTAAGACTAAAAATGTAGTCTTATTCTCCTTTCAGAAAGTTTGTAATTTTTTTTTTTTCTTAATTCCATGTAGAGAGCAAAAAAAAAATCTGTCTGCATTGGGAAGCATTGTTCTTTAGTCTTTCTTCCTGGAGTAAAGAAGTTATTTCAGCCTTTTCTCACAGGCTGTGCCTATTACATTTTTAAACCTTTTGCCTACTCCATTTGTGTTTACAGCTTTCATAAGGCATAGCCAAGTGTCACCATGCCTCAGTCAAAGCCTTACCAGCAGTGCAGTACTCTTCTCCAATTTTGACAGTATCTCACTTTTTTTTTTTTAAAGTAGGTAATGGAAAAATTAACCTGAAACGTGTCCAGAAGAAAGCAGTCTCACATGACAGGCTCTACCAGTTACACAACAAAACCAGCTAGCAAGGATTTGAAGTTTGTTTTTTTTCTGTATGTATTTATAGTGCTTTTATTTGCATACGGTTTTAAGGCTTTTTGTAAGGATATCAAAAACTGTACAAAAGATCCCCTTAATGTATCCATAGCTTTTCTTTTATCCCTTTTAGCCTGTTCAAGAGAGAAATTAGATTGGATTTGACATGAGTTACTCTCGAGAAGTCTGTTAGGTGTACTTTTGAGTGTGTTGTTCCCTGAGTGAACATTAACTGATAGTTTAATAAATTATAGAAGCAGGTTTTTCTTCATGGTGTTTTTTGTTTTGGATTGGTTTGTTTGTTCTTTTTTAATGTGAGAATTAGGCCATTTGACTTATAATTTGTGGAGTTTTTGTGAACCCCTTCTCCAGATGTGTGCTCTTCTCCAGTGCAGGACTGCCCTGTCCTTCCATGACCTGGAAGAAAATCACTGATCATCTCAAATTGATCATTTCAAATTGCTTCTGTGAGGGCCTGATGGATTTCAGAGCAAGTTTCATTAGGTTTTGCCACACATTTTTTTTTCTAAAATATATTCCACCTGCTTTTTTCCTAGTCTGAGCTATGCTTCTTTCTATTTTTTTCACTCTAAATTCATACCTATTTTGGGCTATTATTACCACACTTCTGCTTTTATCTGTCATGGACTCTTTCTGCCTTACTTAGTGACTGCAACTTCTTTTGTCTTATTTTAATTTCTAATGCTTTTATCAAACTCTTTTAATTTCCTTTTATGTCCCGTGACAGTTGAAACTGATTTCATAGCTCAATATTTCTCATTCTGTTATCTGCAAGCTGACACCATTTCTTTGTTTTCATCTACTCATATGTCCTTTTGGCTATTTACTTGTTCCCTTTTGATTTTTTAGGCTGTTATCTGCTTGTGAATAAGACAAGCCATGTATGTCAAAGGATGGCTCCTGTGTTTCTTCTAATCAGAGCAGGTAATTGTAGCTGGTTTGGTTTTCAAACAGACAGCTCCCCTGCAATCTTTTATCCCTTAGATTATCTTCTCAAATACCCTGCCTGCCATTTCCTGGAATATCTTCCTGACAGTCTTATTGCTTTCTTTTGTTTCTTTTTAGTCTTGTACTTCTGACCTTTGCAAGGAGATGTTTCTCATATTAGGCTGTCCAATTATTCTCCTTATTTTCCCTCGGCCTTTGGCCAGGTCACTACATTTTTAACTCACTTACTGACTTTGTTACTGTCGGTCATTAAGCTACAACTTTTCCTCACTGGATTTGAAAGCCGGTGTGCCTGAATGCCCTTCCGGGTTTTTATCTGATGGACTCTGAGGTTGTGCAGCAGTTACTCTACATGGGACACTCTAATTAAAGAGGCTTTCTGTAGATGGCAGTTCTGCAGCTCATCAACCCTTGCTGCCAGCACACTTCTGGGCTCTCCTGAGCTGCTGCCTGCAGCTGGAGGGGCAGAGGAGAGCATTCCTGGCTCCTCCACTGTTGGCTCCACAAGTCTTCAGTGCTAGTGCACCCGGGGCTGGTGTTTTTGCCCACAAGGACACATACATAAAGTAGCCAGGGCTGGATGAGCTTTAATAATGTTTGGTATATATCAAATTTTGCCCTCTGAGGAGGTGAGCTGTTGGATGACTGATCTGCTTAGCAAACGAATACTGTGTCTCCCTCAGAAGGGAGTCTCCATATCCCATTCCCCAGTTCTGGGTGTGGGGGTGTCAGGGACAATCCTCCTAAGCTGCAGGGGACATGTGGCACTTCCTATTCTCATTCCAGAACAGCAGCTCAGGAATTAGCACTTCTTGACCTCAGTGGATTCAGATCCAGCTGCTGAGTAAAGCAGCCTGCAATATTTCTCATTTTCAGGCATCTCCTGTCTTCCTCTTGACATGCCTTTGCAGGAACATGCATGGTGGCATGTGGGAAAGAGGAGTGTTCTGCCTGCCTGGCAATAATGGACGTTGCAGAGCAATCTACTAATGCTGTGCAGTAGTTAAGCTTGACAATAAAATCAGTCCTAAAGGATGTATGTGATACAATTCTTAACAAACATCTTCGGGGAGAACGAGTGGTGCCCTTTCCCTTCTGTGAAAAGAATTGCAAGAAAGCATTATTTGGAATGTTACTCAACAGACAAGGGAACAACAATTAAACAAGTTGTTGAAGAAACTGTGACTTCAGGACTGAAGAAGTTAATATTTACCTGCTATGGTAGCTCCAGAGTTACAGAAAAATATGAAGAAAAATACATTGCTTGTACAGTCTTCCTAGACCTTGTAATGAAGTACCTATTCGTTAAAGGGGGCAGAAATCACGTGGCAGGTAGACAAGATTGTCTGGAGCCACTATGCCATTTAATCAGCTGCAATCTCAAACTCAGCCAAGCAAGAGCACAGCTTGATGTGACACTTTCATTTCTCTTTGCATCTTTGATTACGGATACATTATCCCTACATGCTGGCATGATGCTTGAGCAGTTTTATTCCACGTGGAGAACACGGCAGTAACTGAGTAGATTGGACACCTGAGAACGCCAAGGGAGTCTGTGTTATAGAAATAATGAATAACATCTCTAAAATGCATGCTCAGCACTGACACGTTTGCAAAGGCATCCTACTAGAAACATGACCTTAGTATTAGTCTAAAGAAAACTGAAATAAATGCTTAACAACTAAATAATTCAAGAAGAAGGTATACCTATTTTTAAAAAACACTTTCTGAAATTCAGAAGTACTTGGTGCTGAAAAATATAGCTGCAGCTTCTAGAGGTAACAGTTCTCACTGTGACTGACCATGGAGCACACTATTGCACAAAATCAGCAAATATCATTTCAGAGATCCACAGTTTCTGTGTAAAAACTGATCAGTTAGGATAAATTAGTAGATTATGGAGCTAAGGCATTTCATTATCTGCAGTTCCAGTAGGATCTGGAGTGGGACCAAACAGCAAAATAAAACATATATTTCCAGCTGAGGCCCTGCAAATAGGACAATGGTGTAATTACAAAATCAGTAGAAAAAGACCCTCCTCTATGAATGGCCAAAAGAACGCTATAATCTGGGCATTGCAATGGACAGAGTCAAGAAGTGAAAAGTAGAAAAGATGCAGAATGGATCCAGAAAAAAACTTTGATTGCCAAGACATAAATATTGGCAAATTAGCAGCTATTGTGATTAACAATGATTGTAGGCAAGCCAAGCAACAGCTCGGCAGCAGGAACTAAAGCAAGGGTGCTACCTATAACAATGAAAAATGAAAGTATTTTGTCAGTGTAGAAGACGAGCATTTCAGGCAGTTGTTGCAATTATCACTGCTTTCCCCTGCCTTACATGCAAAAAGGCCTGTCATGATTAGATTACAGTTGGGTGGGGCTAAATACTTGAAGCTTTTATTAGCATAGTTATTCCTGTTATTATAAACTCTGTAGGTAGAAACCATGCAAGCTCTAGGCTCTGGTCTGTATCACGCGTGCGTAGAAAACAGCTAGTTCTGTGCTGTGAAAAGCTGTCATGTCCAAAATTGTATAGACAAGGGGAAGCAGAGTACAACAGTCTGGCAGAGGGGCGGCTGGGTTTGTAGTGAAGCTGTTCTTTTTCTCGGTGCCTGAGAAGCAGCTGGGAGGGCTGGAGGCCACTGCTCAAGGGTAGGGCAGCTCCCCACTGCTGGGCTGACTGCCAGCATCAAACCTTGTGTGAGGGATGGGAAAAACCCCAAACCAACACGAAACAAACGAAAAAAACCCCAAACAGTATCTTCTCCTGCTTAAACTTACAGTACAAGGACAAAGGACAAATTTTCTCCTGGAAATTTTTTTCCTAGAAGTCAACCAGCTGTAGATGAAGGAGGTGCCCCTGCACGAGTAGCACTGCATATATGCAGTGCAGCAGAACCTTCAGGCAGCTGGAGGTTGGGGCCTTTATATGATGAGACTACTTTCAGTTCTCAGTTAGTCAACATGGTAAAAGAGACAGACAAAACTGAAGCTGAAATTGCTTAAGCCAACTTCCTGCTGAAATATGTGTGTAGTGGTAATGGCTATATTGGTGTGTGTTTTACTGTCAGGAAAACTGATAGTGTTTTAAAGTCATTTTCTGGGCTGAAGTTCATCTTGCAGGTTACTCATATATATTGCTTCAAATTAGATAATTTTAGATTCTAATTAAAAATATAAACCTATATTGTTAGGGTTGTTTAGAAGAAGTCAGGTTTTAAACATGGGGAAAAATCTGATTAATGGGTTTATTCACAAGTAATTTATACTTGCAGTTGTTAATGTGGATACAGGTACTGGGCTACATAATTGATTACTGTTCAATAAATGGACCTTTAAAACAGTCCCTTTTTTAAAACTTATAAAATTCTCTTAAGTAAAGAAGTTGTTACAAGAAGCAACAAACTGCTGTGTCTAGTACCACACCACTGCATTACTGGTATCCCTGAAGCAATTGTGGAGGACTGTCTTGTGTTTGGGAAGGAAGGGATGAGGGTTGCTTGTTCAGCCAGGTGCACTCTGTACTTTATACTGCTAAATCAGGTCAGCTGGGGTGAGAGAGCCTTTGCTTGTAAAATTGCCTTGAAAATTCACCTCCTTCACTCAGTTGGGGAAACTTCTGTTAGAGTTAAATGACATATAATCACTTCGTTGCTATAATTATCATGTCCAGAGGAGCAGAACGGGAGGGCTGGTGATGCTCTCTTGGCAGGCTGCACCTCCTAGCAGGTGCCAAACCAGACTGCAAAGCAGAGTTGGTTTCCTCATCATGAAAAACCTGGCTTGGTGATGAATCCAACAGGAATAAAGAAAAAAAAAACTATGAAAAAATACTTTTCGATTCTGTTTTTAAAAACTGTTCTGAGGGAAGACATCAATGATGTGACATGGACTTCTCAAATAAGGTTGTGAGGAGATTTGCTTCCTCTGTCGCTGCCTAGCAAAGTGTGTGCTGAAACACTTGTGTTTCATGAAGAACCTTAGTCACTGATTTTGTCCCAAGCTTTGTATGTCCTTCCTAAAGTGCTTTAACCTATACAAACATCCCACTGATTATAAGGAAAAAGGTAAAGTCAGGGTTCTGACTGACGGCAGAAAGTGAGGTGTCAAAATTGAGAGCCAGTGGTAAATAATGACAGTCATTTTAGTTATGTAATCTTCTCTTCAGGACTCATGGGTCTTTATTGAGCTGTATAGAGTATAAATTTAGTAGAACATGATAAAAATATACATTTCTGGCATGGTTCGCTACTAATAAATTCACTTACCACATGCTCTTTCCTGGTACCTTTGCTCTCCTCAGCCTAAACAACCTAAGTGAGGCTGGAGGATGGCCAGGAGCAGGGGATCATTCCTGATAGAAAAGTACAATTCTGTGCTTTTCTCCTCTTTCAGCCCTTCCCCAGTTAAAGAACAACCACCGAAACCACTGCCACTAGAAAACTTTGAACATAAATATTGGTAGACTTATTCTAGGGAATTTGAAACAGAAATGCATGATTACACCAGGGCTCACTTCAGTCTAGTTACAGTATCCTCAGTAGCGTTAAACTTAGGGTCAGGTTTTCTTTCGATGGACCGAGATTTCTCTCGCTCACTGGAGAAGTGTGAGAGCAAGATGGTATCTAAGGTGTCCCTGACTTACTAGAGGCAGCCAAAGGTCTTTGAACTGGTGATATGTATCCAGATAGGGACCCTGAAATCACCTTTGGCCTATTTCTTTAACTAAAAGAAAAGGAGGAAATTTCAGTATGCTACAGTGTATAAACAAACCAGGGGCATACATGATGAGTAACTTGAAGGTCAACATGCCAAAGTCCTTTCCAAAGCTACTGGGATCAAAGTGAAATAAACAATAGGTCATAGTGGACTTCTACAGAGTCATTTAGGTTTGCACAAGGCCTAACAGACAAAAAAAATAAAGTAAATATTCAAGTGTATATACTTTTAGATGAATGGATGCATTTTACTCATGTACCCAAATATGCATGTGCCAAAATGAGTTGGGTGGTTATAGACAACCTCCAAACTATGTAGAGAGGATTTTTTCTTATTAGAAAGATTTGAAATGTTGTGTCCCACAGATATCTGAGTTCATCTTTATATGGGTATTGATCGTTCCAATAAACATTAATGTTAGCTGGTGATGCTCCAGCTTCAGTTCACAAGGACTATCTTGTTTTTTACAAGAGATATCTTGTTTTTCACACCAAGCGCCTTATAAATTAAATACTGTATCCAAAAGCTGCTGATCCTTGGCACCCGGGCTGGACAGTAGTGCCTGCCCTGCACACAGAGGGAGTGTTAGCCCTTGCAGAGTGGAAGCCAAACCTTTCGCACACAGCAGGAAGCTCAACAAAACCAAACCAAGATGATATGTGGAGTAGATCAGTGCCCTTACTGTGACACCCTCTGTGACTTTGGTGCTGCTTTCTTGCTCAGATTGTCCCTCTTGAAGGCTGTGCAGAAGTACATTTTTATAACCTGCTGAAAGCAGTTTCTTTTTTTCACTGAAAGCTCAGGAGGAGGCAGTGGGAGCATCATCTCTGCATCGTGTGGAAACCCTGTGATCCCAATACTTGCTAAGGGTGCTGCAGATGAGGGCAGGGAACCCCATCAGGTCCTTCCTTAGGCTGGTGTTGGTCAGACCCACACAACAACCTCCTGGCAGTGTGATGCAAGCTTCCAGCAGTGCAGGCTTATTTAATACTCTTTGGACTAAAAGAGCATTAAATAAGGGCACACACTTTGCAGGAGGGTGCCCTGACGGGGGTTGCTGTGCAGCACTTCCACACTGAGTGGCTGCTCTGCACAAATTTCTGCCACCTCATTCCTCAAGGAGGCTGCTACAGCAGTGTTTGTCACAGAGCTGGAAAAAGTCTCACTAGGTGTAATCCTTAGTGTTTAGGTTTACCTGAAATAATTCTTCTGGGAATTGCTAATATTCACCACCTTGAAGCTGAGGAGAGGAGTGGAGCAGTGTTTTCCCTGGAGAAGAACCTTCTTTAACAGTTGCTATGCATTATTAGTAACAGCATTTACACTTGTTAATTGATAATTTATTTCCCTTCTTCCTTCCTTCATTTTTTAATCTTTTTTTTAATATCCAGATTGCTGTGATTAGAATTTTGTAACCTCTCTATCTCTCTCTCCGTGCACATCTCATAGATGTTCAGAAGCTGTATAAAGCCAGTCAATTCACAAAATGCCACTCATCTCCAGGCCTTGGTAATGTAAAAATTCAAGATTTTGTGGTCTAATTTTCACTCTCTTTTAAAAATTTAATTATAATTGGAGATCTTATTTGAGAAGGCTTATTTATCTCTTTGTTCTTGCAGGTTTCACTCATGTTTGACATCTATTTTTTAAGGCCCTCCTGTGGTTCATAGGATTACTGCACTATTACTGCTATAATAATTTATTTGGATTTTAAGGCAGTGAGTTTTTTACTATATTTGGGGAACACCATTTGCCTGATCTTGTTACAGGTTTTAACCATATTGCACCAAGTGTGTGGAACAGGTTGTTCTAAATTAACATTATAGGTAGTTATAAACATCACAAAATTTCAGTGTGATACTCTATATTGTCAAAAGACAGCAACTATTCTCCACATGTACCATAGTAAAGATACAGATTTAAACAGAGAAAGTTGTTTGTTCCACTTGTTTGTGGCTTAAAAATCCTTGAATTAATCTTTGGAGTTCATCCATCAATCCTGATCTGCTCATCCAGTGCCAACTGCTTGTGGTAGGGTGACACGAATGCATATCATATTTGAGGCCCAAAGAGACCATCACTGCATTTAAAATTGATTTCCAGACTGCTGCAGGCGATTGAAGTCATCCACTTGCTCCTGCACTAACCTGTTGTCTGCGAAGGGGTATTACTAAAAGCAATACAAAGGGAATGACAAACCCCTTTTCTCCTTTTATATTTTATTCCAATGAATAACAGCCTCACTTTTGAAACTACAGTTACCTTATTTCCATTCTGCAGCTGTATGAATTTTGCCCCCAGAAATTTGCCTGGTTTTATGCTCTGGTCTGTCTCTGTCTGCTTCTGGAACATGATTTTTCTCCCTGTGAAGATTCTCATAGACAATAATTAAGTCACCTCTTAGCCATCTCCAAGCTAAGCTGAACAGATCATGGTCTTTAATAATCTCCATGGCAGGAATTTTGGGTTTTTTTTTTCCATTTATATATATTAAAGTTTTATTAGTTTGTGCCATGTTAAAAATGGCACTTGAGGCCTGAATGGTGGGGTTTGCATGACATTTCCTTACCTTTAATATATACTGCCTAATCTCTTCTAATCTCACCAGCCAGCAAACTGGTGGCTGAAGTGAGACCAGATGGCAAAAGATCAGCACTAGTAAGAGTTTCTAAAAGCTGATGGGTCACTCTTGTCACTTCTCTAAAGTGAAGGGCAGGTTGTTTCTGTTCTCTGTGTTTAAGGCTCTGTTGTAACAGCTGATGTTCCTAAAGGGTAAACTGTTTTAGTACCAACAGGTGAAATAAATAAATGAATGAGTAAAGCAAATAACTGATTATAACAGAATTTACAATAGAGACAAGAGCCCAGACAACAACATGACAATTAAAAAGTCTGGGTAAATGCACCGGAAATCACTGCATCTTCCTTTGCATGCCTTAGCAAGGAGATTATCATTAAAATTGAAGCTGCAAAATTCTACAGTAGGGAAAGCGTTAGGCTTTACAGCTGCAGCTATTTTTACCAGTGACCACAGACCCTGTGGTCAGGACAGGTCCAAGTGAAGGACGGGAAGAATCAATTAGGCAGGAGCGTGCCAAGCCAAAACAATGCACAGGCTTACCACAGCTGGTGAGTCACCAGCCTCTTCATAGACTAATTTCCTCCACAAAAAATGGAATTGATCTCAGGCCAGCTTTGGTTGCTTAGAAAACAACCAAAGAGCTCCTGTCCCTCCGGATAAATGGACAGATAATCCTTTCTTCCATCTTGTCTCCAGACAGCTGGAGTATGGCATCTTTAACAGCCAACACACTGAAGTTATCTATGAGTAACCTGAAAAGCTGGACATAGCCTAAAATCCTTGTCTTCAGCTCTTCTTCACAGCTTTTAATGCAAAAATCTTTGCTTCTTGTGATCTTCAGACATTAGTTGTTATTGTTGCTGCCTCTTGTTTGCCTTGCTGTAGTGCCTGAGGTGCTTGGCCAGCAGTTGTGCTGCCCTTGAACACGATGCTATTCAGGCATATAACAGGACTTTCTGAGCCTCGGGACAATTTTCATGGTACATTGTTGTGGGACATGAAAAGGGGGTGAAGCAAACTGGGATGGGATAAAGGGGGGGGAAGATACAAGAAATAAATGAATGTTGACTAAAGAGCAAAATTACAAGTGGGAGGGGAGTTGTTGGCTACTGTTTTGAGTTTTTTAAAAATTTTAAACAAGTGTGTACCTCATGGGCAAAAAAGGATGGTTACTTTCTCATTAAGTTTTAAGATGGTTGCCAATGCAGGTTTTCTAAAAGGGCTGTTGTCCTGATTAGGCACTTGAGTATACTCTGGAAAGCCTTCCTCTCAGACATCTCATATATTTATTTGGAGGGAAAGATTTGCATCTGCCTGCCCAGTGTCTGGCATGACCCAGGGCTTCCTAACCAGGTCCTCTGAAAAGTTAATGTCCGTCCAACAGTGGCTGAACTTGGCTCCTTCCTGATCATGGTCATATTACAAGAGGAATTACAAGAGGCAATGGAAGAGCAAAGCCTGGATTTGTTTTGGTTTGTTGTTTCTTTTTTTTTTTTTCTCTTCAGTTTTCCTATTTGGATGTTCTTCTATATGATTATGGTTCTCCAGAGAAGCTTCCTTCTTTAACCTCTGGGCCTATAAAGAGAGGTGTACTGGACTCATTGGCCTGCCGACCTATAAAAACCACAAGAGGCTATAAAAAAACACAAGATGGACCTGTGGGGCAGAAACTTGGCAAAAGAAAAGTGGAATAGCTCACAGTAGGTGCTGGGGTGCAGAGGAAGAGGATGGGGAGGGACATGCATGTCCCAGTGATGAAGGACCATTGAGGACTAAAGAAGCAGGAAGTTTCTTTCATGAACAGAGAAAAGAAACAAAGGACAGAAGTGGGAGTAGGACAGGAGCATCTGGCAGGAGAAAAGAGGCATGAGACTGCCTATAGTCAGAGCAGAAATCCTATTAATAACATTCTTGAAGTCCAAGTTTGCTCGGTTATGCTTTCTTGGACCTAAATCACATGCTGTTTCTCCATACCTGGTACCACATGCTGTTCCTGCAAGGAACCTGAGCCAGACTCGCCACCTTTGTGATACTGCCAGGTCTGATGACAATCCAGATGTGTGCAGGCTCAGATGTAATGCCAGGGAAGCAGGACCAATCCTTCAAAGTAGGAGAGGTTGATTTTGCTTTTGTGGTCACTAGTTAAGTCCAGCAAACAGAAAAGGCTATGCAGGCTGCTTGCCAGAGACCAGTAGTTTCCAGAAGAATGGTACCTTGGAAGATCTCAAGGGGGCAAGGAAAATTCATGCTGAGGCAGCTTGTTTGAAAGCACTCATCTGTCTGGTGCTGAAATCCTAAATTCGTCTAGTGGGTGAACTGTGTGACTGATGGGTGTTAAAGGCTTACTTGTTGCTTCCCAAAGCAGAGGTTTGAGTATTCAGGCTGCACAGAGGTAACAGTTCCAGGTATAATTTGAACAGATAACTGTGTGCAACACATGGCATTCAAACCTGCCAGTGCTTGGGGACTGGAAAGGAATTATGCAAAAACAAGCAGGATCCTTTTCATTTTTCTTTTCTTTTTATTTCTTTATAAAGAAAGGAAAGGATGGGCATGCCAAACCAAAATGGCAGAATACAGACGAAGGTGAGCACTGAGGCTTCTCCTTGGGGGCCATCCACAGTAAACTCTTGCCTTGGTAGGGTACAGCTCCCCATCCCTCCTGCCAGGAGGAACCCAGCATGCAGCCAGCCCTTCAGCACAATCACAGCTCTTTGAAGTTAGTTTGCACAGTTTCACAATACTGTCAGCCCCCGTCATGGTGGGGCAGCAGCAACTCAGGCCAGCAACATTAGCAGCAGCAACGTGGGATACAGTGCACAGAAAAAAGGGAGCAAAGAGCTTGTTTGCAAACAAATGTCGGTAACAATATAGAAAGTCCAAAGATCATCATTCTGCTATAAAAATATTACACTTCATAAAACCATGTACTATAAAAAAAATCTGTTCAGAAACGCTGGTAAACATAACAAATATCTGTACACAGGCTGCCCTTTTCATACAGGAAACATAAAAAGCATGAGCCTCAGAAATCATCGTTTTGTAAACATGAATATGGAGCCTGTAAACAAAGTGCTAGAGCATGGTTCATACTTTGTCCAATTAATTTAATACCACCCAAGTAAATCCCTTACACACATCATCACCTAATGGCCAGACTCCACTACTGTGACAGGAAAGAGGACTTGACTCCAGGCTCTCCCACTAGTCACTGAAGGTGCATATGGATTAAGGAATTAACACAGGAGTGAAGGTGGCAAGATTTGGCTCTGAGTAGCAAATCAGAAGCAATCTTTTAGCAACTGGTTTTCATTTTCTGCACTTCAAATGCATATTTCCAGTCTCTCCTTTCAAAATTTGCCTTTATTATTGCCCTCTTTAGAGGGCATTAATTTTCCTCGTTTTCCTTTTAGGCTACAGCATGTATGAAAAATGTGTCCATAAGGTCCATTCAGGAGACATAATGGAGCACAAGTTGACTCTGTAACTATGTATACCTAAGCAAGAAGCAGTGGTTGAACAGTTCAACACTGAACATCATGGTTTACACAATACAGGATGACAAAAAGGGCCAAACTCTTAATTTTGGACTCTAAACTTTAGGCTGCAAAATGGTTTCATGTGCAAGCCTTGTGATGACGTGCATGATCAGATGCTGGCTGAAGTAGGTGTTGTCATCTAGTTGCACCTGGAAATGCAAGGTCTAGGTTCACAAAAATCTATGAAGAGAGTTTAGATAAAATTTGGCTCTAACAATTACTGTAACTTTACTTTGTAACATTTTTGTTCTGCACGGGCTTCAATCTACCCTTCACCTGAATACTACGAGTTTTAGTTCTGTACACACTGAGAACCTTCCTTTTAACTTTGCTTCATCTTCTGAGTTTAAATTCTCACGTTTTTTGCTAACTTTCAGAATAGAAGAGGGTGCACAATTTTGTGTGTCTGCTGTGGACAGACATGGAAGGAGGAGTGTCGGACTGTGTTCACACAGGAACTGAGGTACCAAAAGCAGCTTAGCTGCACTTTCCAGCAACACAAGATTTCATGATCAGGGTCAGCTAGGAGGTAAGAGTATACACTTCTAAAGGAAAATTATGTATACTTCAAAAGAGGAAAAGAAAAATGGGCTTTCACATTTTACTTTTTTTTAAAATGAACTATACTAAAGCATCTTATTAACATTATTTTAGGCTTTTTTATTTTAATGTAAGGAATATCTGAAGGGTTTTACTGCTTGACTGGATTCAGATATGTGAACCTGGAGCTCACATGGCTCTTGCTTTGAAGTGTCATCTCTGGGTGTTCAACAAGGGAACTTTGCTTCTAAATATTTGCTTTGGCATTTCCGATACACATATCCAAAGACAGAGCTTCCAAACAGCTGCCTGAAAATAATTTTCTGGTGAAAGCTACAATATATTTTCTGCTATAGTAATCTGCTCTCTCTTCCATGTTTGACTGCCTTACTCCTTCTAGGGATCAAGAAAGCTGTAGCAAGCCCCAAAATTAAGAATTTCCTCTGTAAAAATTGATGATTTAAAAACAAATCTTGGGGGTTTTCTATAATTTTTATTAAGTGAATGGTGGCAAAAATACATTCAGTCAACATTATTTCACCATGATATGCCATCTGTGGCCCTACACCTTCTGGTTACAAGGAGTTTATTTGAGCTTGTGCCGATTTTCAGAAGCCTGGACTTGTCCTCCCACTCTGTGCACAGGGCTTGGCACTGGGAACCCGCTGCTGTACAAACATCACACCATTTATAGCCCTGACTCTGAGCCACACCTGGGCTTTGCTCAGCAGAACTCAGCAGCAGAGGGACAGAGGTGACACTGAACTTGTAGCCACTCCTATGTGTTGACAGCACTGTTGGCTAAACTTTTTCTGCTGCCTTCCTGCTGTCTCCAGCCATTTGTTCTGATGCACAAACATTTGCTTTGCCCCGTGGTGACCTGGCTAAGGGAGGTGTGAAAGGACAGCAGCTGAAGTCAAAAGAAAGTGACTGCCTGCCATTTTTAGTGTCAGCACTTGCATATGCTGGTGTAAGTTCAGTAGACCAGCAGCATAAGAAACCTTTGTGCCATCCATGGCTTAGGGGATGAGCCAAGACACACAGCAATTGCATACTTGACCAAGGTTTGGATGTATTCAGAGGCACCAGAGCTGGGTACAAGTTGTTAGAGAGAGTTGAAAGGGTCTGGCTGGAAAGAGAGCCCAGTATTACATCCAGAGTTAGATGAAGCTCAGGGACACTCAGTCTGTACCTTGGTAAGAGTGTGACATGTGATGTCACGACGTCATGTCACACCAGACGTGCTTCATTCAGCTCTCTGTGCTTGGGCTATCCCCAGCACCCTGGGCTCTCAGGGAGCTGAAGAAGATTATTTTCTGGAGAAACAAACCAGAACCTATCCTCAGGTAGACTTATTTTTCAAATGTAGAGATTAATTGCATTGTGTCTGTGAGGGTCACTTGTCATTTGCTGAAATACCTAGGCTTTATAAATGCTATCTGCTGTTAAAACTTGCTTGGAAAAAGTTAAACAGATTTTAAACAAGTGAAAATTCACGAGGGGCTGGGGAAGGGGTCAGCTCTCCCTTTCACCAGCATCTCCCACACCTCTGCCACATACACAAGCTGTGGTGCTGTGTAGGAACTGGGGTAACGCTTCCCATGATATTCTTCATCGGGACCATTTGGCTTCTTCAGAGTCCTGGAGCTGCAGAGGTGGGGTCCAGCTCTGCAAAATGTGGGGATATGCCTTCTCCTGGCTGGGCAGACACTTCTCTCCTGGGCTGAACAACAAAACCTGCATGGATATGGTCCTGTGCAACCTGCTGTAAGTGAACCTTCTTTAGCAGGGGGGCTGGACTTGATGGGCTCCAGAGGTCCCTTCCAACTCTAACGATTCTGTGACTGATTTTGAAGTGGGCCTCCAGATGAGCTGACTATTTCTGTGACAGGTGCATTGTGGTATGCCTTGGACAGTCATTGCATTGTGCAGCTTGATGGTTAAAAATGTAACTATAATATTTGTAATAGCGTAAGGCACTATGTCACTTTATGGATTAAAAACTTGCAAGATGGTATGTTCTAATTCAGAGAGATTTTTAGACTTTCAGAAGTTAAACATAACATTTAGTAAAAGTCTCTTAAGGTTATATAAAGAGAGAGAGAGGGGGAGAGAGAGAGAGAAAGAGAGAGGCTAAGCCTTTTTCAGTTTTCTCTTTGAAAAAAAAAGTGCTTATTGCTGAGCTATACCATGGCCAGGAGTCTAGAAAGGACATGCTGGTGTAAAAGCAGCCATTGCAGTAATTAGGCCACAGCCTAGCATCCTCCCCTGGATCCAGCTGGCCGGGGGAAGTGGTGGGTGCTATCAGTCTGAAATAATGACCACCAGTGGCATATTCTCCCCTTTCTGCCTCCCTTGGATTTGCTGATGGAGGTTCTTATATTTCAGTCCAAGTGAGCTGGATCAGCAAGACTGACAGTGGAAATGGTTTAATTGGGTTCACTTGACTGGAACAGGTCAGAAAACACTCAGAAGAGCACCTCCCATGGCAGGGTTGCAGAGAGGAGACTGATCTGCCTTTGGAAGTGCACAGGGATGCACATCTAGGACAGAGGGGAGGCTGGATGGGACAGTTTCTTCCATGGATGGGCACAGCCTTTTCTTCTACACCCACAGTAATCACTACCAATATCAATGACAGCTTTCAAAGAACACTGCAAACAAAACTCTCTGAGTATCACCTCAGCCTCTGACTACACTTCTATCCTTATCTGGACAAGCTGGGACAGCACCTTTTTTGTGCATGTGTTTACATATAGACATATATGTGCACACATCTGGATGCACTGGCAACAAAACCTTAATAAACAAAGCCCACTATATGTATGGGCTTATAGTTATTTATAGGCTTATCAAGTAATTAATGAGCATTAAGATATATGAGTCCATATGTGTCTCTGTGTTAATAGTTGGTAGGTTGGAAAGAGGTAAGTCAGGAAGAGATTAAAACCATTAAACTTTGGGACGAGCAACATCCTGTAAGCTTGGCCTACGGTAATATTCAGTTGAAAAAAATGCTCAAAGAATCAAGACTGAGTATATATAGAGGGAATTAGTTTTTTTCCAATGGTTGTGAGAGAAAGCAAACTGAAGGAATGCAAGATTACTAGGAAGTCTCAGAGGGAGACAAAACCTGTACATCGTATTTTTGATAGTTTTTCTGCCCATATACAATACAATACAATTACTCTGACCATTAAAAATACATTTTGTTAAAACAGCACATATTAACCGGGACCCCAGAAAATCCAGCCCTCCCTCCATGTTGCCCTTTGCATCCTTATGCCCACCTTGCCTTCCTCCAGGACAGAAGTCACTTCAAGGGAAACAAGACCTGGCCAGAGTTATCCAGGATATCCCTGCCAGTGGATATCCTCACAGTGTGCTGTTAGCAGAAACATGTGAGACTCAAGTTCTAACAAGCAGAAAATTCTAAAGGCAGCAAAAAAGCTGACACTGAGCACAGTTTAGCCAGAGGAGAGAATGTGGGCTGCTGTGTACACAACCACAGACACCCACCTGTGCACTTGCACTCATCAGTCCCAGCCGATTCAGCCTCTGTGAGAAGTTTCACAGCATTGTTTATTTCAGAAAAGAGAAGGGCTTCAAGGAGAGCTGCTTTGCAGCGATCCTCTGTGCACAGCACATAAACATTAAATATCAGTTTAAATTATTAAGAATAAATTTAAATTTTAAAATAGACTAATGCAAACAAACAAACTTCGGTCAACACTGAAGCAGAGATAGTTTTAGGAAGAATATTACTATAGCAAATGAAACCCCTTGGACACTCTGAGGCAGTGATCTGGTAATTCCAGTTCAGCACCAAGATGCACAAACTATCCAGCAAGCAAAAATTACCATGTCTAGCATATGAAGCTCCATGTTCACATTTTTCTTTTTCCCCGTCACAACAGAAAAAAGCCAACACAGCACAGTAGCTTTTCCCACTAAGCATCTGAAGTGACAAAATTCACTCAGAAAATAAAAATTAACAAAAGCAGTACAAAGAAGAATCCTGGTCAGCTTGTGACCACCATAAGCCAAGATGGGTAAGAAAAAGAATAAAAAAATAGTTCACATCTGGCACCACAAACCTTGCTTGCTTTCTTTGAAACCAGGGAATGAGAAAAAAGTCCATTTTGCAGAGACCATTTCAACAAAAGTTTTCTTTCCCTGGACCTGGAAAATCCAGGTATTAGGGCACAGAATTTTTGTTTTATATGTATATAAATACACATGTACATATTCATATAAATATAAAAGCAGAGCATCCTCCTATTTCTCTTCATAATTTATTATTATTAAAGCTTGTAACAGAGTTGGCTGAACTCTTCAGAAGTGGGTACTCTGCACACACATGGCATGGGGAGTTTAGCTCTGCTAGAGCAGAACACCCAGGCAGGGACATGAAATGTTGGGTGATGGAGGCAGATTTGGGTGAACAGCCAGGGGAGGCCAGGGAGCAATGACTGGAAATGGCCTCTCTTGCTCCATGGTGTCACTCTGGACCGCCAGAACTGCTCTCGGTGAGCAGATTGGTTGATGGTGTGGGAGGACAGCTGCACTGACCCACTTGGCCCCTGGGCAGCCCAGCCACCCACTGTCTTCTGCACCAGTCACTGAAGAGGGACTGTCCCCTGCTTTGAGAGGGAGCCCCAGTTTGCCCCTCCAGCCACTTGTACACTAGTTGCCTCTGGGTCATTTCGCCTACTGTCCTCAAAGCCACTCACACCTTTCCCTGCCTTTGTTTGGTTCCCTAGCCCCCTCAGCTAATCTTCTCAGACCTGCTTGCTGACCAAGACCAGATACCTTTCTCTTGCCTGATCCACAGGCTCCTACTCACACTGCTTTACATGAATGCCTTCTCACAGTCTCATAAGACCCATTCTTTTCCTCAGAAGACCGAGTTTCTCAGAGGTTTTCTGCTCTCTGAGACTTTTGAACAAGTCAGAGCTGGTGGCACGCTCTCCTTGAGAGGTGCTAGCTTCATTCCAGAGAAGGCAGGGGCAAAGTGCAAAAGATTCCTCAAAAACAGAAGATATTTCCACCACCACCAGCTCTCTCTACCTCACGTTGTATAGCACTTGCTTCAAATAAGGTATTACTCATGTGTCTCTGCAGCCTTCACTCTTCCTGGGGTGAGTGGAGATCAGTAGATGTCTACTGGTGACCAGCCAAGTCACTTCATCATGACGCATGCTGGAACAGCATTCTAACCCCACTGCGTTCTTCATAGCAAAAAGTGCTTTTCTTGAGAAACAAAATGAAAGCTGTTCCCGTGGAACATCTTACAGATTCAAAAATAGTTTTCCTAGGGTGGAAAGGATGGAGCTTGTCTATTTTGTTTGGCTTTATCTCACTAAAGAAACAGAGCTACTGGCAAAACTGGCGCATCTTTGTGAAGTTGTTAAACTCAGGACCCTGGCTGGAATGTAAAAGAAAAGATGTAGCAAATGAGAACTTTGCCTTACGTGGGCTTCTGCTAGTTCTGGCAATTTCATTGCAGTGCAGGTTGTCCAAAAAAGTTCTGCTAGCCAAGAAAAGATGAATTTTTCAAATAATAAACTGTGGGTTTTCAAGGAGGCCTTTTGGGGGTAGTGCTACAATCTGGTAGAGGTAAGTCTTTTCATGCCTCGCCGCTGAGCCAGATTGGAGGACAATACAGGCTCCAGCCTTGGTGCCTGAGGTGCTCGGTTTAAAGCAAAGTAAGTGGCTGCCATTGCACCCTGTAAAACAGAGAAAGAGAAAACTGAGCTGAAATTCCGTTCTTTGATGCTTTTCCCTTCCCCTATTCAGTCTCCTGAAAAAACTGTCACACAAGCACAATTTCCATGAAATGATACCATTTAGGCTGGCAGACAGCTAAAGTGTCTCAGATTCAAAGTGGTGAAGAGCAGTATGTGTCACCAAGTTATTACAATGCAGCCTAAAGTTAAAAATACTGAGCAGGTGACAGTCAAGAATCTTTGCTGTTAATACAGTGCCATATTAAATTTAGCCTCTGTGGCAAATAATCGTCCCAACTCCTCTTTCACTTTCCAGACTATTTACACAAATGACAGCTCAATCTGCAAGGAAGGAAGAGGCAAGGGTGTGGGAGGTACCTTCACCAGGTGAACATCCTGTCTGCTGAGCTGGTTTTGAGAGAGGTACTCTCTGTTCACTATCCATGGATGTCTCAGGACTTGGACTGCTGTGAGGCGCTGATGAGGGTCTACATGAAGCATCTTAGACACAATGTCCTGGGTTGAAAAGGAAGAAAACAGTACAAGGGAAAAAGTAATTAAAAGCAGTGCAGGTTTTACTAAGATCGTCCTGTTGGCAGTGTCATCATTAGCATGTCCAATGGAGAGAGTGATGCACTTTAGATAGGCTTTATGTTCTTTACCTGTCAGGTCTTATCTTCAAAATTTTTAAGTGTAATATTCAACTCTCAGCTAATAATCCAGTCAAAACATAATGGGGAGGGTATTCACCTTATTGAATGACTGTTAATTACTGGTGACCTTGTAGGAGTGATAAACACCTAGGCAGAGGATGCCACCTGGCGGCATCTCCTCACTAACCTCGAAGCATGCTTACAAGAGAAACTTAGAATAGAAACCTGACACTCAGGTAACTAAAGTTCAGTTAGGTTAGTTCCACAACATCTAAACATTTTGATTTCAAAACTGGACAGCTGATAAAAAAATCCACTGTAAGGCTCACAAGTGCTGGTAGCAAGATTAATATGTAACTAGGATTAACTAGGATTGCTTGCAGTTTTGTGGTGGAATGTATCGATGTTCTTCCATTGGATACTAACACTTGCTAAAAACAAAATCTCTTGCAAGAATCTTTAAATCCTGTCAAAGCTTCTGATTAATACTGGGCAACTTGAAGCTTGCAACTTTTCTGCCCATTTACCTGTCTCACTAGTGCACAGCTTCATGCCTAAAGATCTTAGCACCAAATGATTATTTTCTCCTGGGGTTTCCATGCTTCGTGATAGATGGGCAGCCTAAACTGTGAACTGTACAGGAATTAAAAACTGCCTGCTCCTGGTTAACTGAGAAGCAAAAAGGTGATTCATGTATAGACTATACATCTGTAGCATTGACAAACCTACACTTCTTTTAAAAGTGCAGTTTCACCAAAAATATAGTTCTGTGGTATTTAAATCTTGAGAGAAAATCTGAGAAAGGATTCACTGACCTTTGCAGTATCAGATACTGAATCCCAGTTTCCTCCTGTAAGAGCGTATTTGCCACTGCCAATCCTGGCCAGAATCTCCTCTGGGGTATCATCTGGTCCATTTGCAAAAGGAGTGAATCTATTAAACAAAAAAAAAAAAAAGAGAGAGAGAAAAACGATGTAATTTGCAAGTACATGATTTCTAGGTTCTAGTATTAACTGCCATTGATTACAGGAGGAATTTGGCTCCAGAATGTATCACTGATACTGCTGCTTCATTTTCACTCACACTATACAGGCTGGCGGTTCCTCGTATTGATCCGTAGGGGAAAAGACTGATTCCTTAATTGCTTTTTAAATTTTTGTTCTATTATAATTTTTTAGGAATGAAATATTCTTTGTAAAAATATTCAGGTTTTTACCTCTTGTTTTAACTCTGCTTTATTGCCAACACCTTTATTGCCAATAACAGTACCTGGATAACGGCAAGAAAGGACAAAAATTATAAAAGAGAAAAAATACGATCTGAAACAGAGAAAGGGAAAAGAAAAAAGAACCCTTTCTAATCTATTTTGCAATGCTTTGTTAACCATAATGTGCAAGTCAATTGGGCAAAAGAAATGACCTGCAATAGGTTACTTCCTTGTCCAGCCAGTCAGAAATGACTAGTAACACGCACCCAGCTTGTGACAAAATCAGTGTCACATGCAGAGGCTACACTTTTTGTCTTCAGAAAGTGACAAGAGAGAAGGTTCTTGCAGCTGACTAAAATCTACTAGGCAAAATTTTACTCTGCAATCTTGAACAGCTGTGTAGGTTTAGAAGAAGTAAGTATTTTGGATTTTTACATTTTTCGTTCAATCCGTCTTTTCCAAAAACTTGCCAGAGTGGTTTTTAGATTGTTAGACAGTTTGGCCACAGCTTCCTATCCGCCCGGTTTCTGGTAGTAAATTCAATTCCTCACGCTGTATTTTCTCATTTCCAAAAACATTTCAGACTTCACAGCAGTTCAGCCCAAAGAGATATGTAATGTTATTCCAATCTATAGCTATCAGGAGGGGTGCAGTAAGAGTTAAGGACTGGCAAAAACTCTGAGGTCTATCACTAGCTCCATTACCATGATCCCTGGCCTGTGCTCTAGTCCTGGCTCTCTGAGCCTGCTCTGCTCATAGTGATTATAGGAGGAGAAAAAAGTTCTGGATGTAAATACTTGTCAGTTCCTACTAATCTCCTTTGGTGAGGAAGAACAAGACCATTCATAAATGCAGTGGTGGCACATAAAAAAGCATTCCTCAACTGATTGTGTTACTATTATTTTCTCTGGTAAGTGCAGAAAAAGTGAGATACAAGTTACTGGCAACTGTCAGTAAATTGAATATCCACTAAGTTGTACCATTTGTATTTCTGATTCAATTATGTTTGTATTTCTTTTTCTTCACATTCAGTAAAGAAGCATTTTTAATACAATCAACTGAACAAATGTAACTGTGAGTAATGCGTTAATTTTATTTTACTGATTCCAGCTGTGTAGCAATCTAGGACATCAGCCAAATAGAAGCAGGTTCTTCGAGATCCTAGCAGATTGGGAAACTTCCCCAGAAAGTCTCGATCTATTTCAGCTGACCTTGAATATATTTGTTGTCAAGAATAAAATAGATGAGATAGTGAGCCCTGGCACCTTTTCTATAATCCACAAGGCAAGAGATGGAAATAACAGAAAGTCAGAGTCCAACTCTTTGTTTTCTGTATAAAACCTAGGAATGAATCCAAGCTTCCTGTCACAGCTGAATGATTGTGACACAGATGAAACCGTTTAGAGAGGTCACTGAAAAGCTGCAAGCTGGGCTTAAGTGTGATAAATGTGCACATACTATACACTGAGAAATGAAATTCAGGGGCCTGGTAACTCTAGATTGGGTTTGCACACTTTGTTTCCCAATCATCCCAGCACATCTTATTCCTGTCCTTCACTGCTTATTTCAATCTGTGTCTTTCCCTGGATCTTCTTATGTTCATATTTCACTTTAGCGAAAACATTGGTAGAGGTGTTTTTGCCAAGTACCTCTCAAAAGTTTCTGCTGCCTGTTGCTATTCTTGCTGATATCTTAGTTTACTTTCTGAATCATATTTTTCAAATAGCATCTGAAAACTATGTTTGAGTGTGGTTATTTTTTAGCTTTTAAAGGTGCTCAGACACTTTAATAACAATAACAAATGAAGAATAATGAAGCTGAAGAGAATACATGTATCAATAGAATGAATTAACATTCTTCCACGGATAAGGTGAACATGATGAGGCTCTTCATACTCCTATGCACCTCTCCTAATGGAAAACTTCCCCACTGCTTAAGTGGTGAGTGAACCCTTTAGGAGTCTAGGTTTCAGTGCATACAGGCACCTTCTGTTAAAAACCTAAACAATTTGTCAAGTGTCAAAGGTATTTATGCATTCTATAAAAAACTTATTCTAATTCTAGGTCTTGACATTGATTTTCTTGCTTTATACAACTGAACATACTTCTCAAGGAGGCCAGAATCCCTATCCGTGACTCCTTTCAGGCTTAATCAGTGCTGCAGTGCTGAGCCCACTGGAGACTGCTGCTGTAGGAGAACCTCATCACTCACCCTGCCAACATGGTGTACAGCAGGATCCCCAAGCTCCAAATGTCACAGGCTGCATCATAACCTTGGCGTTTAAGGACCTGTGGGAAGGAGATCGAGATGAAAATAGGTTAATTTGCATTCCTGAATTTTTAGCTTCTGATCCACAGAAAGCACTGATTAGTGGTTGTGTCTGCTGACATTTCCAAGGTTTAGCTGCATATCTGCCTTGAACAGGTGGCTGCCTTGGGATCAAAATGTCCAGTAGTGCTATGGAGCAAGGCAAAACCCAGGCTGAAATAAGCTGGTTAACGTTCAAACTCAGCACATCCTTCCCTATCACAGTGAGAGAGATGAGTGCAGTTTGTTGGAGCTGGGAAGTCTGGGAGCTCCTCGGACCATCCAACATGCAGCAGAACAATATTTCAGTGTTTTAAAATGTTTCAAAAAAAAAAAAAGCTCATTAATACTTTGAAACATATCCCCTTAACATAAAAATTACCAACAACACTGTGGATGCATCATAGGGCTAAATGACAGTGTAAGTATTCCAACTGAGTTCAGTTTGGATTTGATACAGCAAATGGATGCACACTGAAGCGTATCTAATGCCAGACTAATGAAGATGCATGACAACTGCAAAGAAAGCTAAAAGGCTTCTCTTTACTTCTGTATAAAGAGAAGTGGGCACATTTAGACTGGAGTTAACAGCCAGCTAAAACTTGATCCCCTTTTGCCACAGGGCAAACAAGACCCATGGTAGCCAGCACAGATCTGACCAGTGGGTTCAATACCGATACAGGGCGGCAAGGTATAGCAGTCAGGGTAAAGTCCAGATTTCATTTATGCTAGTGCACACTAGAAGAAATGCCTATTTGGGTCAGTGCAAGTCCAAGCGAAAGTAAAGTCACCAGCTAAGCTCAGGGACCACCTCTGTATCTTCCCACGAAAGCAAACTACCCTCAGTTTATTCAGTTCTGACACACAAGGAGTTTTGTCCTCTTCACATGGACCGGCAGATATATCTTTTTGCAAAGCACATGAAACAGGAATGTACAAATTCAGCGTGTCTTTCTCTGACTTGCAGCCTTATTACCCAGGAGTGATTTAAGTATTTGAAGTCTATCACAGGAAAGACCAAATTCTGCTAAGAAAAAACAGTTTGAGAAAATGTTGCCTCAACAGATTTTATAAATGATGAGTGGCAAAGCAACCATCTGCCAGGTATGCTGCTGAGCGAACATTTGCTACCTGGGAAAAAACCCAACAAACCAAAAAAACTCCCAAAGCAACAAAACCAGAGAAAAAGCCACAGTTCCTCCTGTTGACGAAGCTGGTAAAATCATGCTTCTGCCTCTCTCTCCTGCACATAATGTATAGGCTTTCTGGCTGATTTATTTATTTCTATTTCTTTAGCTCCTGCATTCATTCCCTCTCTATTAATGTTAGTTTTTATGGGAAAAACTTCTTTGCTGTTTGACAAACTCAGTTGCTTCCTGCTTCACCTGTGAGACTGAATACCCAACATTTATCTTTTGTTGTGGTCATCCTCATTGCATTTTGAACAGTTACGATTTCACTCCTTCTCTGTTTTCCTCCAATAACCAAGGACAATCAAGTCCAAGGTAAGTGACAGAAAAATGGGGCAGTGATGATACTTAGTGGAGCAGGTGGTTACACACCCCCAAAATGAAGGCGAGGTGTCGCTGTGTGTTACCATTCTGCTTTCGGGAGAGCTGCTAGATAACAGGGACACTCACTCTGTGCCAGTGCCTCAGGAAGGCTTTGCTGGCAAATACCTTTTTATCAACAGCAACTTCAGCCCACGGGTAACAACAGGACACAGTGAGTTATCAGTTAGTGTCACTGCTATTTGAAAATGTCTCTGGCAGGTCTGTGTTTAAAATGAAAACACTGAGCTGACGGGAGAAATTGTGGGAAACCTTGGCCAAAAAGATTGGTGCTTGATCTAGGCAGGAGATGTTATGGGACAGTAACTGGCACGTGTATTAGATCAAGCAGGGAAAGAGTGTTGCAAAAGATGCAGTGGTGTCCTGCTGTAATGGATGCTGGAAAAGTTGCCACCAATTGAGGAGTTTAGGTCACTTCGAGAACTTAGTGGGATCTGAAATAGAAACAGAAACTGGTTCTTAGTGCCACACCATAGCAGGACATTGTGGGGATAATGGGTATCCTGCAGATTATAATACCCTGGGTTCATCCAATTCTCATAATAGCTCCGATATTTATCCATCCCCCTTTTATTTCTGTAGGCTTTGACTTACTGGGTTAACAGTGTTACAAATATAGGTTTTTCTCAGTTGTAACAAGCAGGGATGCAAATGGGTACAAAAGCTAATAAAAAAACCTCAAAATTTCAAGCGAAAAAGCAGTAGTTCTTCACGAATTTTGTAGGAAAACTGCAGAATAAAATATTCTTACTTTATCCAAAAGCACCCTACCACATCAGTAGTACAACAGCCTGGCTCTTTCCTGCTCGCATGCAGCACGACTCGCACTAGGTGGCAGTGTACCTCTTTCGCATAGCCTTCATCTTTGCTCTTGCCATCACATAAACCCCAAATCAACTGTTTCCAAAATAAAGGGAGATCCAAGTGGGCAAACATGTCCCCGTTCTTCGGTCATCACCCTCTTTGTCACCAGCTCAGCTGACTTTCCGCTTCCTTAATTAGTTTCGTGAGCATGTGGCAGACGTTGCAGTCGGACTCAGGGTACGTGAAAGTCAAATCTAGGCTGGAGGGCAGCATTATATCACAGGTAAAACATAAAAGCACTTAAGGCTTTATGTAAGCTCTCTGCCAGTTCTGGTAACGTTTCAATTAATCTCCAATGTCTCCTGCATTAGCAGGACCTGTCTTACTCATCACGAATGTCTGGGAGTGTGATTTCTGCTTTCAGTTCAAATCAGAAGAGTCTGATCTGAAACTGGCAATGTTTGTGAATACAGACACTATACAAAATAGCCCATCATGAAAAATAGCTACAGCTATTTTAAGCATCTTGTACCTTGGAGGAAATCGGAGAGCTTCAAATCTTGCAAACATGATTATTTTTGTGGTTTTGAAATTGAATGGTTGTGGTGCCACACAACTTTTTCAATGTACTTTGATAAATTTTAAACAGCTCATTCCCATTTCTAAAATGGAAGCCTAACCAAACAGCAAAAAAACCCCCAAACCAATCTATCTTGGCAATAGAAGGTTTTCTTCACTGAAGGAAAATCTGTTTTGAATTTATACTGCCCCAGAAATGGTCTCAATATAAGAAATTCTCCTTCTGATGCTGGAAGGCTGTGATTCCTGTAACTTTTGGTATCATGAAAGGACCTTGTCCAGAAAGATCATCCTATTTTCTCCTCCCAGTTACATACCACACGGAGCAACATTGCATGGAGAAGAGTTAGGGAGAAAAAAAGATTGCTAGATGATACCAACTGAGAGACACTGGTATTCGATAGTAGAGAACAGATGAAGTATTGAAAGACAATAGTTTTTTGTTTTTCTTATGAGGACCAAAACAGGAAAAGAAGACACACATCTGAAGTAGTGTATTGCAAGTACTAAAGTTTTTTGTTTTCATCACTCCAAGAAATGGGTAATTACCCAAGAAATTAACTTCTTGCTCCTTCATCTTGAGAAAGCAGATATGGACATCTCATGGGTCAAGTACAGTAAAGAGCCCAAGCCATTAAACAGCCGTGTGACCCAAACCCATTCCCACAGGGCTGCATGAAAGGAGGAGCACTTGCCAGTGATGCAGAGCCACCTCTCCCTGTGCTTGGGACAAGCCGTTTGGTCTTCCTCCATTTTCCTGTCTATAAAAATGAGAAAGCATTTCCTACATCCCGCAGAGCAGGGGCAATTGGTACTAGGAAAGCCCAAGAGGAGGTATGTTTCTTTAGCTTAGTGAAGTCAACAATAAAGCTCTCACTGATTTCAGTATAGTAAGGATTTTGTGTAAGGGGGTTTTTCCTCCATCTTATCACAGAATCATGGAATGGTTGAAGGGTCATATAGTTCAACCTCCCTGCTCAAGGAGGGTCTCTGAGAACACTGAGGATTCTGTCCAGATAGCTTTTGGATATCTCCAGAGAAGAAGACTCCACAGTATCTCTGGGCAACCTGACATCAAGATTTCCCTCTTAAGCCTTAATCCTGTTCTGATGCAGTGCACTAGAGGCAAAGTAGTCTGATCAGAAGCAGCTAGAGAAAAAAAGATATTTATCCCAGTAATGAGCCAAAGCATTGTGTGCAGCAGTCCAAGGCAGACACCAGCTTCTCTCAGGAGAAAAACAACTGCTGTGACAGGACCAGGAATAGGAAAGTTATGGTAATAGAGGCTGTGCAAGTGCCAGAAGCCTGGTTTCTGCCTTGCTCCTCTTGTAAAGGCAGCAACGGAGGAAGGACTGCTTCCTAGGACACACTTACTACTGAAGGCCTTGAAATGTGATCCTACCTCAGGAGCTACGAAGTTGGCTGTGTAGCAGGGAGTCATGAGCAGCCCGTTCTCCGCTCTCAGTTGCTTGGCAAACCCAAAGTCACAGATCCTGATAGAGTCTGGGTTTCCTGACTCATCCATGTAGAGGATATTACTTGGCTTGAGATCTCGGTGTACGACCTTAAGAAAGAACAGAGAGAAACAAGTGAGAAGAGGAGGTCAGGGAGCACTCGGGCTTGGCTGCCATTTCTAGTCTGCTGGTTGAGGTAGGTCAAGAGCTCATGTTGAAAATATTTACGTTTTGGAAAAAAAGTTACTTAAAAGCCTTGGAAAAATGAAGGAAAGAAAAAAAGCTAGTCTGTTAAAATGAGAAACAAAATGTTTGACAGCCTCTGTGGGTGTATTAAGATGGAGGCTGCTGCTCTAAGGGGAGACAACTTCCTGAGGGTGGTCAAAGTGGGCTGTTGTAAAAGCATCTTGGTGGAAGAGTCTCCTGGAGCTTGATGGTCCTGAATACTCTGCTGAAAGGTGAAGAATAAATCACATCATAGGAGGAAAGTGTGTAAGGGTCTTCTTGTGACTGTCCATGTGAGTGGCTCACACCTGAAAGGAGGGATTATTTTTTTTCCTAATTTCAAAATGTATTCACACAACTTCATGTGTCTGTGTGTTTTACCAGACATGCTGCATTTCACTGGCAGGAAAACAGCCTTTATTTGTTATAACAAGACTGAAAAATTACCATCAAAGCATAGAAGCCAAAGCACAAAATGCACTTTGTTTTAACCATGAAGCAGGAATAGCAGTAAATATTTGACTAGTTATCCAAACTGCTTGTCCCTGAAATGCAGAAAAGGAGAGATTTTGAAACTGTTGTATATAAGGAGCTTAGGCTTTCAAAGTCAGATTTTAACAGCATGTCAGAAGTCTTTCCCATCAGCTGCTCAAATTGCCACTTCATTTGGAGAGCCGAGCATTTGATTTTCTACCTATCTGCTGATTCAGCTACCCTATTTGAAATGCTGCTAAAAGTTCAGGTCCTGCAGTAATGATTGTGATAAAAACAACTAATATCTCAAGAAGGTACATGAACTTGAAAATCGCTGTAGTGTGGGAATGAAAATATTATGACATGCTTCAGTTCAGTGGAAAAGGGATAAAAAGCCTATGGCCCTATTTCACCAAATGTAGTTATAAATATGGAGGTAGGGTTTTTTGTCAGGGGAAACATATTTACATTTCAGAGAAGCAAAGCCACAACTACTTGCTATTTCAAGAAGCTGTATTTTAGGAAGGTTGATTCAGCTAAGCCAAAAAAGCAGCGCTTACGCCCTGAGAGTGTAGGTAGTCCACAGTCCTGGTGATAGTGCACAGCACAGCGCTGGCCTCCCGCTCTGAGAAACACTTCTGCCGAAGAATGCGGTCCAGCAGCTCGCCTCCCCGCATCAGCTCCATCACCAGGTACACGAATTTCCCATCATCATAGACCTGGAACAGTGACACAATAAATACATCTTTTGGACCCATTAACTGGGTAAAGGTTGGTCCTTTAATCACAGTGTTGGCTTGCTTGTGTGTGAAGTTGCAAGAAGAAAATGGTAGCTAATGTGTGGGAAATGTGTTTTTTACACTTAAAAACAAAAAATAAAACTTTACAAAATTACTTAAATAGTCACTTTTTTCTTGTGTCTGTAGCAGCTTGCTGATTTGTCCACACAGAAATGTAGCTTTCCTGGTCTGCTATCATGCCAACAGAGCAGGCTCAGCTGTTAAAAACAGCACTACTCCACACAGCTTCAAATGTCTGTTGGCTCTCACCCAAGCATTCTTCTCAGTAGTGTTCTCTCTTTCCACTTCCACAGGGTAACATTTGCCATTTTAAATATCAATATTTCCCTTTGACTCATGTTCAGCTAAAGAACTGTATTATACTGTTGGCCAACACTTGCATCTAATGATATTATATATTGCAGTTCTGGTGAATATATTGTTGATATCAGCTGCAAGACATATTTACATTCAATGTCAATGGCAATTGGTGAAAGACATTTTGTCATTTAAACTGGAAGATAACCATTTTCATGTCATCATCCTTTATCTGGATTGCAATAATAGGCAGTGTTATAGTCATCAATGCTAAATGTTTTTGGAAAGGAATATAAAACCTTTTTTTGCACAGATTTTGAGATAGTCTTTAACATTCAGGAATTAGGTGAGACTTTCCTGAGGGCATATGATTAGCAGATTTTTACATACTTCTCTAAGGTCTAAACCATAATGTACTAGCCACTGACACAAGCACGATTTTCTTCTGTAAACTCTGAATCTGACGTGGTGTGGACAATATTAGGTGAGACTTCAGGCAGCAAATGTAAAACATCTCTAACTAAAGGCCTAACATCTCTGATTATGCTTCATTTAAGCATAGTGAAGGATTATTTTTCATATGAACTGCTGAAGAAAAATACTTTAATGACTTCTCAGGCTGCTTGAGTAGAAAGTAAATAGTCCCTGGCATTAAAACACTATCGGGGGAAATCCTAGTGACTCTGTGAGCTCTCCTCCTCCCAACAAAGCCGGTATCACAGGCTGCGTGGGAAGGGCTGCTGCTCGTGAACAATCATCCCCCTGTCCAGCAGCATCACGGTGTTCAGCAGTGCCCCCAAACACCCAGCTAGGGAGATCTCCTTTTAAACAGTGCTTCAAACTCAAACCCATTTTGTCCTTCTCCAGCACTGTGCCCCTTTGGTTTTATTTACGGTTTGTTAGACAGTAACTGGAGAATGGATAACCTGACCAGTCTTTCCAAATAACATCCAGTAATTTAAGTCATGTTTTTCTCCTTGATTTCAATGGGTCTGGTCTTAGCTCTGGCTTTCAACTGAAGCATTTTCCTGACATGGACTAATAAGTGAGCCTGACTATAAAGTGAAAATTGTTTAATGCCAAAGTGCTCAAAGACTACTCACATCTTTAAGAGTAATGATGTTTGGATGCTGTCCATATCGCAAAAGTATCTCAATTTCTTCAGAGGGGTCTCTCTTGCTCTTATCAATTATCTAGAATAAATGAAGCACGGTGTAGTCAAATACCAGTTAGCAGCACTGAGCATAAACCAACCAATTCCTACAGTTTAAACAAATTAATATTCAAAATTCTTCTATTAATCATTATTCTAGGAGAGGACAGCTCAAACCATGTGCAAATGAGAGCCATGCTGACTGTCTGCCAAAGCCAGATGGAGCAATAATTAGTTTATATTCTGGAGGCGTAGGTACTCTTTTTGATGCCTACAGTTCTGTTTACCCATAAATAATGGCAGTTACAAGAAGGGTCATTTAGGAATCAAACAACCTTGAGAGTTTTTAAAAAATCACAGTTTTAAAATGACCTCTTTGACGTAAAAAAATTGATAGAATCATAATATTGGCATATACTTGTATATATGCTGATAGAAATTAATTGTCATATGTATTTGTCAGAAATGAAAATGTATAGACATTTACTGTCAGGGGAGATTTGAATTGAAGCTATTGGTAATCACTTGGCTCTTTGGGCCATGCTGTTGTACTGAACAACAGCATGACCACAGATTGCATTTGGCCACGTAACCAAACTCTCTATCCACTCCGAAATAGGAAAGAAATCTGCTTTATAGATCACTTTTATGTAGTCAGCATCTTTTGCCTAATCAGAAAGTACAGTAAGACATGCAAAGGTTTCAGTTTTGTAGCAGCAGGTCCTAGAAAAACATGACACCTGGTGCTTAGAGAGCATCGCTGCATGGAAAGCCAGCTATTAGGAGAGCACTGACGTCTCCTCAGTGATTCTGTTACCTGTATCTGGCATGTCAAAGAGCTTTAGTCATTTGTCCAGCTGAGAGCATTAATTAATGTTTCTCACTTTGCAGATTTAAATGATAAATATGAAACAAAATATAATCTTAAGGGAAATCCCTGCATTTTAGAATCTCAAGAGCAACTGCACAGCAAATGGCAAAAGACTCATTCTACTAGAAGCTCATTAGGAGTACGGTATTTCGGCTCTATTTCTTATTGCTGGAAAACAACAGCAGTACTTTTGAATAACAGGTTTACCAAAGTGGAATGGGTGGCATTTTCAGAAAATCATAATTCCATTATCGCCTTGGATTTCAAGGCTTCCAAACCTAAATGTGGTTAGTTTTCTCCAAGAACTAGGCACAGAGCACAGATTTAAAATGATGGCGTTAGCAGGGAAAGAACAGCTTTTTAAAAACCTCTTTTGCTAATGAGGGATAAATGCCTGCCTGCTTTTTTATAAAATGCATGCATTTTTCACGGTTTAATTATGGTGATACAAATTCAAGCACATGAGTACAATCTTATACATTAGCCATAACAATGCATAACTGAATATAAATCAGAGGTTTCACAGTCATCGTGACTGGCACGTATGTGCAGTGATAATGATGATCAGTAGCTGTCCACAGCTCAGGTATGCATTTGATGCTGTATCAGTGATTTGATTCTGAATTAACAGAAGTGTGACAAATGAAAATGCAACAGGCGGCTGATGCAGGTAGATGGTTGTTGTCTACATTTGAATAAATAAAGGAAAACCTCAAGAACAGGTGAATGAAAAAAATATTCTGCTGTTGTTCTCCCAGTTTAGTTGAGACATTATCAAGAAGCCAATGAAGCCCCAATCAAGTGACTCCACATGAGTACAACCACAGTGACTGAATGTGTCCCACTCACCCAGTAACTCTAACATACAAAAAGATCCTCAGGGCCACTTCCTTGGCTAAACTAAAATAGCTCTGTCAAGTCACTGGAGTACTTCACCTGTGCTCCCGTTAGCATCTGCCTGCCTTGTACAAACCAGCAGAACCTACTGTGGCAAGTATTACCACCAGTGTGAAGTACCACTCTCCCTATGCTACTGTAGCAAGCTATATGTTCCAGATTCCTTTTCTGTTGCAGTTCCCTGTGAAAGGAAATATCCAGAGCTGTGGAAAATTTTAAGCAACTATTAATAATGTAGGACTATAAATGCATATACATGGCCTAAAAAAAATCCAAACCAAAAAATAGTCTCAGCTATTGACAACACTAAAACCAACATAACCCAAAGCACTCTGCTACTGATGTAGTAACAGCAGCAGATGACATTCAATGCTTCTAATTCACAATATGCTATGTAAATACAAATTGCAAGACAGTCCCACCAAGTATGCATGCTTTTTGTTTTAATGTATGCACAACCCGGGATACGCTGATTAAATGGACAAGCTGCCTCAAACTGCACCACAAATTACTGTCAGAGCTGTGAAGGGACCTGCCAAATTCCTCTCACTCCCTGGGCAGTCTAATTGGACAGACCAGAACCATTTTTTTCCTCCACAGCAAGAGACTGTCACCCTGACAGTGCCACTCTTCAGCGTGCCTGTGACTTACACTTGGCCCATGACTGATAAGGCAGCTGAGGAGGTTTCTGCTGCAACTTCAGCAGAAATCTCTGCACTTCAGACTGGCTGCAGTATGCACAGTTTCTTTATTTCTATGTTGCAATGGCCAGAGCAGTTCATTAAATATGCCCCACAGCTCCACTGCGATACTCAGTTCCCCTGATCTTCCTTTTCACAGTGTCATAGAATCATTTAGATTGGAAAAGATCTCCTGAGATCATCAAGTCCAACAATTAACCCAGCATTGCCAAGTTCACCACTAAGCCATGTCCTCAGGTGCCACATCTACATGTCCCTTATATGCCTCCAGGGATGGTGACTTTACCATTTCCCTGGGCAGCCTGTGCAGTGCTTTACAGCCCTTTCAGAGAGTTTTTTGGTGTGTTGTTAAATCCACCCAGAGTTTCCTGTGGTAAAAAAGAGCATTTCCCACCCTGGTTCCTGTTGCCTCTGAGGCACTGTGTTTTGTATGAATACTCTTCTCTGTTCCTCTCTGGGACAGCCCATGAACCTCCTGCAGCTCTTCCTGTGCAAGGAATGATGTCTTTTCTTTAGGAAACTCATTCCAATTTGAATTCAACTACAATGTATATATAAAAACTCTCTGTTACAGAATTAACGGAAGATCTCAGCTACTAGTCCTGACAATTTGCGTAATATGTAATGATGCTACTTTTCCATTTCTCTCTTTAGATGTGTGATGAAGAAGACCAACTCAAAAAGCCACCATAATGTATAAGTAACTTAACTGAAAATGCAACATGAGCTCTACTGTACCTTGGCCCAGAAGAGCTATGACACACAAGGGTCTTCTATTGCCCTTCAGAAGAGAAAGAAACTGAGCCATAAAGCAAATAGAATTTTTTTTCTGTACACTGGACACCCAAGGACTGTTCAGAAACTTGTCTGTGGCAAACAGTGTATGAAACACTTCCAGAGTAAAATGGGCTCAGCACGGTCCATAGTGTCCTTTGCTCTGATAGGGGCCTTGTTTGTTCTTTGACTATCACATCCTTTGTGTGACTGACTGGCTAACTGAAAGGAAAAGGTGCACTTTCTTTCCTCAGGAGGATTTAAGGTAATAACCTCATGATATTTTAAAATGAGTCAAGCTCCTTTAAAGGACAATACTGAACACTTTCTCTGCTAAGGAAAAAAGGATCAGGATAGAATATTTTCAAAATCCCAATTAACATATCTCTCCAGTTTTTACAAGTCCTTCTACAAGTCTTCTGCATGGAAAAAAGCATCCAGTTCTCCTTTACTAATGGGTTTTCAATGGCTTTAGCCTTGCCTGAGCAGACTAATGAGTATAAAAGAGAGTATCTATAAAATTCTGTGTGGGTAAAGCCTTGCTGAAATTGGCACAGCAACTAAATAGACAGTATATATATTTGCTTGTTGCTTTTTTGTGAAGGTATTTGCATGCTTCCAACTGCGTAGATAAATCTCTTCTTCTGGACCCAGTTATGCCATTAGCAGATGTTGGAGCCTTTAGCTGTTTGATACCACCCACCAGCTGGGACTTACAGCCTTTACAGCCCTGCCAAAGAAACGGTACGTGTGAGCACTCCCTAAGCCGCTTTCACTGAACCAGCCCTGCTAATACAAATTGCCTTTTCAAACACTGAAATTAACCTGAATGACTGTGCATGAGAAGAATGGAGAACGGCTGTTTCTCACATGAAGTTCTCCATCCCTACAGTTGTGAGATTGGAAAAAGGCAAGTGGTGGGAGCAGACATTTTAACTGCTTTTGCTGTCTGGAAAATGAACAACCTAAAAGAAAAGGTGAGAGAGACACAAGAGAGTGAGAAAGAGGACAGAAAAGAAACATGAGATGCACTGATGGGAAGAGCAGTGATATGAGCCTAAGGAGCAAGGATGGGGCTCTGGCCAGGCTAAGCTTGAGCTAGCAGCGAGGAAACTGCTCTGTTGGGTCTTTCTGTGCTGGGGACAAAGGACTTTGTGGATCTTTATGACCAAACAAGGCTATATAAAAACATTTGCTTGGCTCTGACTTATTTTTCTCTTTAAGTGAAACAGGACTCAAAAGCTGTCTGATCATGTAAATTGAAATGGGTGACGGTAGCCACCTCCCTTCCTGGGGAAGCTGAATGCACCCAATACTGTCACACTGGTTTAACCCTTGACACCATGGTGTGTGCCCTGACCATGGACTGCAGCAAAAATTCTCCATTTTATTTTATAGATTTATTCCACAACAAAACCCACAGATATGGGGAAGCATTGAAGGTACACCCTGCAGCATGGGAATAGATAAAAAGTTGGTTGAGGAGCTCTGAATTAGGAATTTTGGTGGGTCATACTGCAGAGGCATACGGCATAGTCCTCTTTGCCCCCAGTCCAAAATGCGATCAACCCCTGCCTTGTCTTCAACTGCCCCAAGTGACCTTTCCTGGCAGCTGAAACTGAGATACCAGAGTGTGAACTGGGGCAGCTGAGCTACCGGTACCGTCCCAGTCTGCCGCTCCAGCTGCAGCAACACAGAGCGCAGCAGAAGGTAGGGCAGACACCTGGGCATTGTCATACCTTGTACAGCCACAGGCTGCCAGTATGTTTAGGCACTGGGATGATGTAAAGCTCCTTTTGACCAGTACAAGGGAACTCTGAATGGCTTTGTGAAAAAAGAATGGAGGAGGAAGGGTTTTATATGCTTTTAAAGCTGCTTTATTTTCTGTTATATACAGTTTTTTCTGTAGTCTGTTTGGAGAGTGAGCATGGGTTAACCTCCTTTAAGAACAGATTCATTACACAGTGTGATGTGATAGTCTCTGTAAAAATCCTCTCCTTTTCTTGGAAGGGAGAGATGAGCAAAGGGAGAATTAATTTTGTGTCACTTTGCACATTATATCTACACTGTGATGTATTTGAAAATTCAGGGCACCACTAGTGGAACTGAATATAGGTGGGATTTGCTTCTCTTCTGAAAAAAGCAGGTGTGACAGCACACAGAGATTTTAACCTGACAGTTTCATCTACAATACTAATTCCAATGAAAGTGTCACAGAGAGAGTTCTACAGTTCTGTGCTGCTGGAAAATATACAGGTTTCCATTTCAGTAATATTTCCTTCTAAAAATAAGCTCTATTCATGCCAAGCATCTGTTTTAATTTGGTTCGTTTTTTGATGTCAGATAACTCAAGCTGGATGAAAATCACTGCAGAAAGGCTAATATTATTTAAAAGAACATGGTATAATTTTACATTTAAGAGGTCTCCAAGGAGAACTTTTCCAAGCCTAATAGTTTCTGAGGGACTGTTTGCTGTGCTATTAGTTTTGATTAGCTCCAGAAATTCATTCCCTCCATCCACGCTTGAATCTTTCAGGAAAATAGTGAAATGACTATTAGAAGAAACAGGCCTAATTAGCAATACTTTTCTGAAATAAGGACTGCCCATCTGATCAAGCTGTGCACGTGAGACATTAAACATTTCTGCACACAGAGCATGCCCACTTGCTGACACTGTTCGCTGACTTAGCACTCCTAAGCTGTCAGCTGGAACTGTTAATTAACTGTTCTTGTTAATTAGCACTTATATGGTAGCACACATTTTCTAAGCAGAGCAGAAACATTAACAAATTTATTTCAATAGCACCCATGAAACAGAAAAGCTCATTTTAGGGAGAAGTCTTCAGTTTTGGAAGCAGAATAGTTTGGTGGGAAAGGCTCTGCACTGTCTTTCAGTCTGCTCTGCTCAGCACACATCCTTGGATCAGATTGATGGGTTTTCAGTCCATAAAATAACTGCAGTGCTGCTCTCACCTTCTTTTACAAAACGCTTCAGGGATGGAAACCAGTGTATCATATTCAGAATTTATAAAGGGGGAAAATTATTACATCAGTATGGAAGACAAATACAAGAAACACAGTTTGAATGGCCTCAAAAGAGAAACAGAGGCACAAAGGACAAAATTCTGTCCAAAATACTTTAGGTATTTGGCAAGCAAGCTAGTGAAGAGAAAAATGATATTATTAAGCTGTAGAAAAACTGCTGCCTGATCCTAGGTCTCAGAAAAGATCTAGTTAGCAGAGAGAAATACCATAATCTCACATTTTCAGAGGTTTAGCCATGCCAAGGAAAGAGACACTGTGAGCTTTGTGATGAAATGGGAAGGAGGCTGCAGGAATCCTTAAACCAGAGATGTACAATCACTAAACATTTAAGATTTGCTTCGAAGATGAGATTAAGAGGTGGCCTGCACACATTTCTGCATTTCTACCTGCCCTCTCTGATTATTTTGTTAAGAATTTAGGCAATGCTTTGACCCCATTTACCCCAAAGGTCAGCAATGGCTCCTTCTGCTATAAACAATCTGTCTAGTTGTAGAAATGCTCAAGCCACTCCTGCCTCTCTGCCCTGCCTTCTCCCGCATCCTTCCAGTAGAGTCTTCTTGGAGAACTGACTTACTTCTATGAGGAGACTATCTGGCAGAAAGCATAGAATCATGGAACATGCTGAGTTGGAAGGGATCCATCAGGATCATTGAGTTCAACTCCTATCTGAACCCACACAAATCACAACAATAGAAAAGTGAGACCCATTGAAGTTTTACAGAAAACCCAAATCATAAAAAATGAGGACACCATATAAAATATGCTATGCTGCCTCTTGTTATGGTGAGTGTACAGAATGACCCATGTCCAGCGTGGAAGTCAGGTCCTTTGATAAAGTTTTTGAAATGGGAAAACCAAGAAAGCCTTCAAAAATATTCTCACAGATCAGACATAAGATCCTCATAGACAACAATAATCTATCATCCTTTGCTGCTTCATCCATTTTCCTCTAAATCATTTTCTCTTTCCATCACATCTAGAGGACACCCTCCATGCTGTTTGTAATCAATCTTAGTATGGTAACTAGTCCTTATAAAGGGCTATTAATGCTGGTTTCTTTGCAGAGCACTCTGGAAAACAACCTTCCCTATGCCAATTCAAAGACGGACAAAGATTTATACTTAAATATGGTCTAAAGCCTGTATCTCCTACATGGCACCCTATAGGCTACAGAATTTGCTGCCCCACTGCCAAGAAGCTTGAGAATGCTTCAGACACTCAAAACCATCTTTTACCTAAGTGTCTGGGCCACATTATTTCCTGATGCCCAGCTTTATAAACCAAATTTCATGGGAAAACCTGGTGAGTGTTCTCTATAGTTTATGAAGGTAAGAAGGGGTCTTGTACCTCTGACCCTGCATTTTTTAAGGCTACATTTCCACTAATATGACAAATCCAGCTTCTTGGCATGTGAAGGGGAAGACATCTTGGTCATCCCCTTGAAGAGTCTGCTTTACCAACTGATCTCGCAATCAGACATTTTTCCCCCTGAAACTCCCTTTTTTAGCTTCAAGACATTGTGTCTTCCCTTGCTGTCTTCAGCAGCCAAATGGTTGTCATTCATCATTTATATCACCTTAGAGATATTTATAGATTTTGATCGCATCCCACTGAGCTCTTGTCTGTCTTACATCACACATATTTGTAGCTCTCTTGATAGAGCTTTCCTTGTAATTCTTGTATATTTTCTGCTGTAGATTTTCTCTACTTTGCTTATATTTTATCTTAAACCATGGATACCAAAAGAGTGCATGATCCCACAGGGTTTAGTATTCCTACTCAGGTACTACAAGAAAAACTCAATTATATGCAAGCATGTTAGGAAGATAGAAATCTATAGGTCTGCATATGAATTTTATTAATAAAACTGTAACTATACTAGCAAGTGTCTGATGCTGGTATTCAAATATTTGTATTTCCATCTTATGAATTATTTGAGAACACCGAACAGCTGCATTACAAATTCAGGGAAGGAAAGCAAATAGGAATGAAAAATTTTGGGAAGACTTCAGTCAGAGATACTTTCTCAATAAAATATTGGAAAGTATGTTTCAGAATTATTAGTATGATCTTGCAGAGGCAAAAGATATGGTCTTCATAGATAATTTGATAAGCCATCTTGGGGAAGAGCAAGGACAGTTAGAGGCTTCTGGAAGTACAGCTGGCACTCTTGTTTCTCCTCACTTGGCTAACAGGTTTTACAATGAGGTCCTTTTACATGACATTATATTCTTTCTGATGCCGTATTTTCCCCAAGTGGGAGATGTGATAGAGGCCTACTCTAACCCATACAAACCTGACTGTGACCACCACCCGGCAAAGTCAAGGGGGGTTTGCATCACTGGGGACTGAACGAGAACTGAGACAGGACCTCAGCATCTGATCCATGCCCATTCCGCCCATCCTCTCTCTTGCAGAGTCCTGACAGCGCTCTGCTCCAGCAGCAGGTAACTTCTGCTAAATTTTTCAAAGCTAAATTTAAAGGGGATGCATTACCAGTGGCTCTGACCTGGAGACTGCTGCACATACCCTGCGGCCTGACCCCTGTACCATGTTCTGGTGCAGGCATAGGGAGGAAAGGTTGGGTAAGCAGTGGATGAGTACCTGCTGGTTTGACAAGCTGGCAGACTCAGGGCCAAGAAATCTGAGGTCATCAAGCAAAATTTCCACTGACCTTCCTATTTAAATGCTGATATATTTATCCATTTTCCACCAGACACTAGGTACCTCGCAAACAGACAAAAACAGATACAAAGCCTTCCCTGAATTTTTCACTGTGTGTTTCAGTTTAGTGACTTTCTATGGTTAAGGAGAGAAAATTTTAAGCAAATCTCTCTAGATCTACAGACACTTTAACTTTCAAGGAGATTTAATGATGTTTGGACTGTTTCTTTTCTTCTTTATTTTTTTCTTATTTCACTAAATAAGATTCCTATTTTCTTTACTGCATTCGGCACAGAACTCCTGACCTAACCACAGACAGACTAAAGAGAAAATGTAGAGACACTAAATACTACTGTGTAACCTCCTGCCTTCAGATTAGTGTGCAATTTTTTCTACTTACACCAACCACCTAAAAACAACCAAGACCATGAACATCAACAGAAGAGGAAAATGAAGTTTATGGAAATGATGAAAAAACTCTGGAATTTAAATGTGTTTTGGTGACTAGGCACTCACTGTTATTTGCAAATAAATAGACATATACAACCAGTTTGATTACACAGGCCTGTTAACACAAGCTCTCATGAGTTACTGATTTCTATTTATTGATAGCATGTTGACATCACTTCTCTGCTGGTATTGAATTTTTGTAGCTAATTAAAATGCACCTTCTCTCCAGTCTGCACGCACCAAAACATGCTAGATAGATGTGCTTTCAGTGCTTTGCAATTACCAGAATTACACATGAGCTGTAGGATTCACTTGGACTCTAGCATAAACTAACTTGTATCCCAGTGGCATAGACTGCAAACTTTGGCTTTGCTCACAACTGTGGAACATCTGGAGCCAAACAGTTGGTTAGTACATTACAGAGATAGGAAAAAGTCATGAGATTCACATGTGTTTCAAGATCCAGATTTCACTGTAATATTGGCAGCTGAAAAATTGGACTTGCAAGTTGGGACTACCTCTACTGTATTCTTCAAAGGAGGGAAAAAATGTGTATCCTGTGCTTAGGATATACAATCTAGTTGTTTGCCTTGCCTCTAACAGGATGGAGGGACTAAAAACCCACAAGACTTAACCAGCTGGATATTCTTTTGACCTGGAGGAGAAGGCAGTTGACATCAAGGTGTTGAATCTGGCATCTAAACCATCTACCTCTGCAATGCTGGGGGCAGTATTGGGGGTAGAACTGGCCCGGCAGCAGAAATTTCTACTTGGCTATTATCCACTAGTAATCTCTCCTGCAGGTCGAGAGTCAATCTAAATAGAGAAACCTTTAGAAATAGGGAGATGAAATCAAGTCCTTTTCTAACTTTCTTAATCTGGTGTCAGTAGGAAGCACATCCAAAAATCCAGCTTGAAAGCTTCACTAGCGCTCCAAGCTTGAAAGCCATGCAATAGTTTTGAGAAAAGAAAAACATTTGGAATATGCTAATTGTATCACATCTCTGGAAGGTTTTGAAAAATCTGATTCACCAAGAACGCTGAACTCCAAACAAGAGCTCTTAATCTGTTTAGGCTTCCATTGCAAACTTTCTTCCACCCACAGAAACCCCTCCCATCTCCTCTAGCATCACTCTTTTGTTTAATTATTTTCTATAGATACTGATGTGACTTAATACTTTGATCTGATTTTCCTTTGCTTCTGACCTCACCATTACATTTATATCCGTGTGAAGTTTGCAACTGTGACTGACAATGCCAGTTCTCTTTGCTATTAAAAATCACTAGGCCTGCTGTAATCGAGATGATCAATATTTTAGCAAAAAATTCTGAAACACAGTAGAGCTCTATTAGAGGAGAAACACACTTTCTTTCTCATCTCTCTTCTTTCTACCAGAGTCTTATGAAGCATCCAACTCAGACTATTCTCTGATTCAGAAGAATGAACAAATCCTTACTTGTATTTCAGAGCTTTTTACATTTTTTCACTTGGGAATGAGATGGAAAGAAAGCTAAGAGTAAAATTTTAAAAGCTCCTCAGAGTACGTAGGTGCAGTAGAATATGACACATGAACTTGCTAAACCAAGATCTACCTGCACTGGCCTAGATAAGTGGTTACTAGTTTCAGGGTAGACTCAATTTGCAGGAAATCTGAATGTCCACAGGGTTTTCTCTTGCATGGTAGTGAAATGCTCTCAGAAGTGGAGATATGTCTGAATTCTGAAATATTGCACTTAGGAGCCCGAGGGCATGTCTAAAATAACTTTAGAGTTTATTATTAGCATTTCATTTTTACAGATGACATGGAAGAAGAGGGAATAGGTTGCAAGAAAATTCTCTTCTTCAGCAGGCTCCAAGACTGGATTTACAGAGGCACTACAGCTGCCTACAGGTGCAGAGAGGTGTCTGGGGCAAATTCCAAAAGTCCTCGGTGAGCAACGTGCCTAATCTCAATGAGCTCTGAAAAGACTGAAATTCCAGATCTGTTCAAATGCTTTTACAACACCAGCAAAGAATTTCTTTGCATTGCTAGACATCTAATTACCTCTACAAGATGCCCCCCAATTAGTAGCAGATGGCCAGCAAAAGGAAAAGGGATGAAGTGTTTTGCATTTTAATAAATATATTCTGGTTCTAGACTAGGAGAGGTTTTGCTTTTCTGGCTGTAGCTCTGAATCCAGTTACTCTGGCCGGGTAATCTGTCTCAGTAAGACACCACACAACAATAGTAAACAAGGTGAGTGGCAGGCTCCATGGAAGGATTATTTATTTACGCAGTGACATGGTGTGTGTCTTCCCGCAGTGATGCCACCACATAATTTCCTTAACTCCTTCCCTATCACCAGCCTCCCCTGGGGGAGACAGGATGATGTTCTCTGACGTGTTGGCAGTGCCTCTGAAAGAGGGAGCTTTTAATGAGGTGGTGCAAGGCAAATGGGGCTGCTGCCTATCACACAAACTATCACTGCAGATACTTTTTCCTGTGAATGTTATGTACTAGAGAACACTGAGAAAATTACACTTACTAACAGAAATGAAAAGAGCCTAATTACAGTGATTTTTATAGACAGAGTTAAAGGGTGCATGTCAAAAGGGACTGATATATAATTATGATAATATCAGTTGCAACTCCTGTGCTATCTAATTACTTGAAATGGGTGGCATTGTGCAATTTTTGTGAAAGCGAGCTACTCTGACAACAAAATGATATAATCTTATTATGAAATTACAATAAAATTAAAAGAAGAGTAAAATTAATATATTGGTAGGAGTAATAATCAAAGGGGCAGCACTAAATGTGCTGGAAAGACAGAACAAACAGAAACCCACCGTCTCCAACCCCAAATCTGTGCTACACATTTGACTCACACTGTGTCAGAAACTGAGATGCTGCACATGTTGCCTACACTGGCAGTCAAAATCAAGACGTATTTACATGACAAGAAAAGAGCTGTAAGAAGTGGAGGAAGAAAGAAGTAAAAAGAGGAAACATTAAAAAAAAATGGGAAAGCATAAACCTAGCAATCACAGTACTAGGTTTCACAGAACTCTTCTGAAGCTTTGAGTGTCTCCATGCCTTGGCTTTGTTCTGCATCCTCTGAGGTACCCCAAACACCCAGCTGCTGAGTGTGCTGGACCCTGCCAGATTCGGGCACTCAGACATCTTCGAGGGATGAGGTTTTTCTATTTTGGTTTCACACTGTCTGTATTACACTGATAAATCTCTCTACAATACTTGATATAAATGAAATATTAAAGTTATTACTCAAATTTAGTATGCATTTTGCTCATCATGGATGTATTTAAATGATACAGAACCCACACCCTCTATAACATAATGCCATCTGTTGACAAGTGACCTGGGCACTGAAAAGCTCTGATTTTTTCATTCATTAGAAATGAAAATAGTAGCACATTCATATGCAAGCCCACAGATCTGCTGGTAAGTCCATGCTCCTAATTATGGTGTAGCCTAGAAAAATCAACCATTGTTTGAACAGTGACACCACCAGATTGTAGGTTAACAGTGGTTTCCAGATTTTTGTGGCCATCATGAGGAAACATGAAAAGTTTCATGGATTTTCACGGATACTGCATTGCTATCAGTCTAGCAGTGGAAAATAAGACTGAATAAAATGTTTAATATTATTCTATTGACATCTGAAGGTCATTTATCTCATGAACTGCAGCTTGGATCACTTCCGTAAGCTCTCATCATCTCAATAGCAAAGACACAATTTCATTTATTAGCAAAATTTACATCTCTTTTCTATAATTTTAAAATAGCCAAAGTAGAGTGGCAGTTGGCTAGATCCCCTCATTTACTGCAAGTTTGGTAAATACACTCCTCTATGTACTGCAGTCTGTTCCCATGAGATGCTACAGAGTGAAGGGATCTGACCTAACTTCCCCTGTCTTTTCAAATTCCTTGTTATAATCTAATCTTGTCCCTTTTTGGCACAAGAACAAAATCATGAAGCACTTTTCTAACATATGAGTGTTTTCATTGCTACAACTTTTCCTTAAAGAAAAGTGCACGTTTGAAACTCTTGCTCTGAGCTGTATTCTCACAACCACTTGCCACATACCCGGTCTGTACTGCCCCCTGAAATGGCTGCATGCTTCTTTATTCGACAGCACTGAAGAGAGGTGATGACAGTGCTCTGAGCACGGCCTTCCAAAGTAGTTCTTCTGAAGTTCTTCCCTCATCTTAGCAGCTCCCCGGCCTCTGTGGCTGAGGTGATTCTGTTTTATGAAATGTTGCTCGACCAAGTCTGAAGTTTACTGACTTGTCTTTAATGCACAACTAAATCGGTATTTTAAATCTCTGCTGAAGACTGACTTTTGCTCATTTGGATAGTATTGGTTTTGAATGCGAAGAAAACAAAGAGAAATCTGAGTTTTTCTATATGATCATGGTTTTCACTGAAAAATCTGTCTAATTACAACAAGAAAGTCAGATCTAAATAACTTGAGAAAGAAGAATAAATCATGTTTCAACTTTGCAATAATTGTATATGTAATTTTTTAAAATTTTGATGATTCAGTGTAGGATATGTTAAAAATCTTACACAGTTTGCAAGGAGCATGGCTGAAGTGATTAACAGGATTTCCATGGAAGACAGCAAAGGTTTTTTACACTGAGGAGTTCTATGTGGTGAGATTGAAGTGTGAAAAAAAATACAAGACTTATCATGAAACCTGCCATCTTACAAAACAGAAAAAATCCCAAGCAACACTCAGCAACAAGAAATAAGCCAACAAAAAAATCCAGTAATCCATGACCTCACTGCTGCCCAGGCTGGCAGAGCAGTCTCAGCTGCATTTCTGGCACTTACCAGAGACTTTCTTACCTTCACTGCAAACTCCGTTTCTGTAGCTTTATGAACGCATCTCTTGCACACTGAATACGAGCCAATTCCTATGTCCTCCTTGATCTCGTATCCATCAGTAAAATGAATGTTGTTCCCATGTAACTGCTACAGGGAGAGACAAAAGAAACAAGGTAATAAGGACAGGAATATGTAAAAGCAAGGACTAGCCTCCTCTGGAACGAGCTACTTGATGTCATCTCCTTCACAGAACTCTCTTGTCCTTAGCAGCTTTTCTAAGTGCAGTTAAAAAATTCTGAAGCTCTTTACTTAAACAAGTAAGTGTGTCTCTTCCCTTTTTACCTTTTGCCAGTCTGTAAGATGGAATTGTCCATGTAGAAGTAGTGGCAAAACCGCTGTGATTTTCTAAACTATGTTTGGAACACAGAAAATCACCATGTATTAGAAATTCGTATGCAACTGTGGGCCCAAATCGCCTGACAAACCCACATATCTTGACAATATAAACTGATTTACAATTACTGAGGGGTAGATAACATATCAAATACTAATAGCTTCACAGTGTTCAAGAGAGATACCCCATATATGGGGAATGCCTCCAGATCAGTGGAAGTCTTGTCTAGAATATGTTTATCTGTGGTTTCTGTGTGAGATAGAAGTTACTATTTTAAGCCATTAATTCATATGCTCTTTGGAAAATGTCTGGGCAGGTAGGCTGGTTCAATGGTGAACCCCGAATCTGAGGCTTTGCTGCAAATTCCATCCCAGGACTCAAGAAATGACTAGCACCTCTAAAAATCCTCCAGAATCCTCTGTCTGAAAATGTAACCTTGCTAGCAAAGTCCACAGAGAACCTGCTAAATCTTAAGACATCCATGTGTCAATATTCAATACATTTTTACAAAGTAAATCACAGGAATATGTATAACATTTCTGGGATGTAATTGCTTGGGTAACATTTCACTTACTGTGGCATAAGAGCATCTTTAAGAGTATGACATATTCCACTGTAAATAATTAAAATAGAGATGAAAACCTACAAAAACCACAGGCAGGGTCTCCCCCCATGAAACATGTATTCCTGTGGCTGTGGGTAAGATAGGGAGCTTTTCCTAGCGAGAAAATTGGCTGCATCTTTAAGCAGCCCAGTTCCTTCTCCCTGTTCATTTCTCCTCTAATGTATTGAACATTTTGTAGCAATTTATTTCTGGTTGACAGTACAACTGGAGAGATTTTTTTTTTTTAGGAGAATGGCAGCAAAGAACCAAGTGTCTAGCATGTTCCCCCATCAAGTACCCTGGTTTAGATGAGTACACTCAGGTTTTTGTGCAACAGCAACAGGAGTGTGGTGGCCTCTTACACCCAGGAGCTTGGGCTCTGTGTCGCTGGGATTCTATAGCAGTAGCTCATCAAACCCCTTTGCCAGCACAGACTGTACCAATATAATCCAAGACAAAACTGTTGACAATGAAATGCATTTAGTGAAAAAAACAATACTTCATTACCTGCACATTCACCCTGCACGCACAACTGGAATCCTGTTTCAGGTATTGAGAAGTACTTTTCACTTTAATTGTGACAAAGTGCAGTTCCTATTTCGTTTGCAAAGGTGGTGAGGAATGTTTTATACATAAAAACCTTCGCAAAAAAAATTCATTTTCCAACACCTACATGCTGCAAGTAAAACACCTCCTTCCTACAGTAGGTAGCTGTGAAATACCAGTGAGAACATTAGGCAGTTTAAATACACTTTGCACATACGTATCTGCACATCAGATGTGAAATGTAACCAGCATCAGTACCTGCACAATTGGGTGAACAGTGATTTTGTGCACATCTTGCTGTGCAGGCTCCTGCACCAAGTTAGAGGCAACAAAGCTGAACCCTCTGAAAAGATGATGAGCATTGGCACTTGGAGGAACACCTGGGGAATCTGTAGGAGAAGGAAGAAAATGACCTCATGAGCTGCACAAAAGAACAGAAAGGAATAGCACAGCACCACAACAGACAAAGTCACCCCTGCCAGTGAACTGCAGATCTGATAAACTGGCAGACGCAGGGGAATATAATTCATCTCCACATCAAGGCTTTGGTGTGCCTTCTCCATCTGGATTCGAACAATGCAAGGGTATTGTTTGCAAGGATGTCTCCTCTTGGATACAGGTTTTTTCCACAGGGCATGTTCATTCTTAGGCAAAGTACTGCCTGTGCCAAGAGTGCGCAGAGAGAAGGCACAGGGCAGACAGGGTCGGTGAGAGACAGGAGACTCGGGGCAGGGCACCCTGCAGGGCTTAGCAGAGGTTCTCCAGGGAGTGGAAGAAAGCTACAGGCTGCTCTGTCTGCCCTCTGCAGCACAACTTGATTACAGAAATTACAAAGACTGAAGTGTCACGTTGTGTGTGGGTCAGGAGAATATAGAGAATACATGAAACCAATGTAAAAGCACAATGCTCCAGTAGTGGTGGTTTGTGGCCTTATAGGACTCTTCTGGAGTAGCTTTAGGAGCTGGGACCTACTCAGGGAAGACAGTGGTTGACTTGTCCTCAGGTGAAAAAAACCAACTAGAACATTTTAACTAACCTTCATGGAGATTTTCTCCCCATTCCTTCCCCTGACATGGCAAAATGAGGGAAGGAATGGCTAAAGTTCAAAAAACCCTGAATTATTCTACCTTTTGAATGAAATAAGCAGAGAGCAGTTCTTTGTACCTGCACCACTGTTCAGTGAGAGAAGCAGCATGACGAAACAAGCAGAGCTGTGCTTCACTTAAAATTCTGAAAAGCTTTAGAGAGATCTTTCTCTGCAGTGTATGTTTTATCCCAGGTATTTTCCTCAGCAAGAAGAATCACTCTGTAAATCATTTCTTGGCAACTGGCTGTGTGTTATAAAACCTATATTACTACAATTTGCTAACCTTTTATTTGGGGGGGCTTGTGGTTTTTTATTTTTCTCCTTTTCCCTTGATATTTCCTCCAATGCACCATGTGATTTACCATGACAAAGTTACAGAGCTAAACTTTCTTTAGAAAGCTGTTTCCTTGTAGTAAAGTGTGTAAATACCCAGTTATCAAAAGAAAATACATCCCCACTGAGCTTTATATCTGACTCACCTGTTTGAAGCCCTAAAAATATGTAAGAATGTGTACTTCTTAGCGGGTACACTCCCTGTATAAATCTACTGGTCAAATGAATAGAGGAACTGAAGTCAGAATTTGATAAAACCAATATATATCTGCTTGGGAATAAACAAAACTGAGACTGCAGTTAATTCTATTTCTCATCACAAAGCCGCCTCAGCTTTGACAGGAGTCAGGGTCAGGAGTCAGTGTATTCTTACTGCACAGCAAGCAGAGTTCGGATGGAGAAAATTGTCTTTTGGTAAAATGACGTGGGCTTTTTGTTTATCTCAGTGTTTTTGTTGGGCACTGTCCTCACAAATACATGAATGAATCACACCAGACCTCTTGTGTCACTGGATACTTCCTACAATGGCATACATATAACAGTGATTTTTACACGAGGGATTAATTAAGAGGAAAGAATGTTTGTTTAAAAAAAAGGAATGACAATAATTCACATCTGAACACTGCTGAACTTCAGAAGAGCTGTGATCCAGCTCAAAAACTAAAGTGGTAGGTCAGCTCTATTTAAAAATAACTGTTCCTTCATATTTCACTGCCAATCACTTCAGCAAATACTGCAGAACTATTGATGATTTGGTGTTCACTATTAAATATTCATCACCAACAACTGAATTGCCCATTAAAACATTTCTGCTAAGTGCAAAATTATGCATAAATCATGTTAATTAACTGATAGCTCAGAAACCTAAATAATTTTTTTAGGTCTTATAAATCAGAATAATTTCATATATCTGAATTAGATCCACTTACAAGTACCAATCTTGTATAATGGTTATCTTTCTTCCTGTGAAAAAGTCACAATGCTTTGGTCCATTCGAGCATCTAAGTTTAAGGGTTTTCAAAGGCTTCATAACTCTTAAGTAATTTCCTTCACCATGTTTCACTGGGGTTAGCAAGCATCTTGTTTGCAAAGGAGGATATTTAGATACTTCAGGTGAAATTTTACATAATTTTCTCGGCAGTAAAGCCAGTCTAAAACATCCCTGCTGGTTACAGCCTGCTGTCCCATCAATTACAACAGTGCAAACATTTGTGGACTGAAATCGAAGTTGAGTCACAAGAATGATCTTGGTTTGATCCTTGTTCAAATCAACATTTCTAACCTAGACTGCTTCAGCCTCCAGCTCCCTGTAAGGAGCTGAGTCATCCCAAATGAGATGTGGGTCCACGGTGGTGAATTTAAGAAGCAAATGGCCAGAAAAAGCAACTCCAACTTGGACAAATCTCTGAGAAGAGGTGATGTGAAACTACATCCACATAAATGATCTGTCAGTGTCAGAAACCACATCTCTGGCACACTTAGATCTGAAGTTATGAATCCACAGAATGCTGTTTCAACCTCCAGGGTAAAGGAAGTTTCTGAGGTACAGCAAATCACTGGACTGACATGATTTATTGGATCCAAAACTTTGACATAAACTTGCTTTCAGAAGGAGAACTCATTCATAAAGACAGTGTAAAGTGACTATATATTTCTGTATCCCTTCCTTGGTGGTGTCTTTCTGACAGCTTCATTAAAACACAACTGCAAGATCATGAAGCAGGAATTATTACAGTGCTTTCTATCTGAGGATGTTCTCAGTAATGGGGTTAGTTTGTTTGCGGTCTATGTCATGACGGAAAATCTACAAAATAAAAAAGGTTATTGTTCTATTCCATTATTATTCCATTATTCTATTGTGAGCCACTATTAAGCACATTTGTGATACTCCCCTATTCTGGTTGACCCAACCAATCAACAGGCAGGGGCTGCAAAATATTCTACCAGTCTGCAAGGGCTTTTCCATCATTCTGAAAGTGTAAATGGATTCACACTTCCAATTACGCCTCTTTTGAAATGACATGGTTTGATTCTCAGGCCACTATCCATGGTAGCCCAAAGCAGAACAGAGGCAGGCCATCTTCCCACCCCAAAACAAACCTTCCAAGTCTTGTACGAAATAACAAATTTAGTTAGGCAACAGTAGAGTGTAAAATATACCCCCAGGCATCAGTACAACCAATGAAGTGTGAACATCCAAAACAATCCAAACCCTTAATGCTTCTCTGCACATCAGTGAAACTTCCCATGGCAGCACCAGACTGCACATCCCTCAAGACCTGACTAACTTGCAATCTCCAATATTTCAGAAAAATTAGTTCCTCCGAAATCTAAATTAAAGCTAAAATCAGTTGTGTGACATGTCTGGTAACCAAAGGTCATGTTTTTATGCAGTGGAATAGGAATATCAAAATATGTCCAACATATACTGGAGACAGGTGGATGTTCCAGTTGAAAAAACAAGAATGTAGTATTTTTATAGTTCGTAAAAGTCAGCACATCCTTGCAAAAAAAAAAAAAGAAACTGACGGAGAAAAGATTTGGAGTAAATACCATTATTTCAAATCTTTTGAAAGGAAATTTGAGCCAGGCTTTGAATAGAAGTTTGGGGTAGTTTTAAGAAAAAATGGTGTGGGTCATGATAAGCCTGAACAAAAACTGCAGGAAATCTCAGCTCTGATTCACATGTTATCATGTAGGTGTTTTCATAATGAAAGCTCAGATCTTTCCCTCTCACTGCAACAGTTCTGCGGCAATTCGAGGATTGAAGCTTGAGACCTTATACTTGATTATTACCATGATACTATGTGACATTTACAGTGCTTACCACCTTGAAAGTGTTTTACAAACAACAGCTAATTCAATTATTACACTTTAGAAAGTATAAACAGGTACTTCTTTACACAGATACATCACAGGCAGAAATGTAATGCAACTTACCCACATCTAGCAGGAAGCAACACTGTAAGTGGGATTACCACTCTGACATTATTGATATTCTTGCTTTCCACTTAAAAGAGTGGAAATATTGAGCTTTGTGCAACAGTCACCTTCATATATATAGAGTACAAAGTGTGGTATTTCAGTTAGGAAATAGAAGTTACAGGAACAACGTTCTCTCTGCAAGCACTTTCTAAATATTGTGGGCCAAATTTCCTGTTGGCATAACTCTGCTCACCTGAGAACTTGATGATTCCTCATTGCTTTTAACCACACATTAACTTCCAACAGTCCATAGTCTGTGGGTTGTCATAATTAAATAAAACATCTATGCAATATATAATTACACACTAACTTGCAGAGATACAAAGTCCTTTGAAGCCAAAGTAATTTAAAATAGTCAAATTCAGCTAGTGTAAGCAATGATGAGTAATAAAATAGCAAAACAATAGTTATTTTTCCTTTTAAAAATGTGAAATCTGTTCTTCCTGAAGACAAGTTAATGTGAAGCTGGTGAAATACTTACGAGCTTCTTTTGCTGGAAAAGCAAAAACAGTAATTTCTTCCTACTGGATATGGCAAAACCCTGTAATGCCACAGGTGATCAGACTTTTAGACTGTGTTGGAATTGGAAGGGGAAGGAAGAATGAATTTACTAACTGAAAAGATATATTACCCATGTGCCACCTTACTAACCTGTGGGGGTCCGCGATGTGAACTCTGGATCAAAATGAAAGGTGTCTTCTGGCCGCCCCACTGCGGGCTTGAAAGGCGGCTTGATTTCTTTTCTGTACAGTTTCTACAAGGGGAAGAACAGATCACAATCAACATCAATGTGTACACTCTCAGCATATGGAGACAGACTCCCCTGCTTTCTTTAGGGTCTCCTCTCTCAGCTCCATGCTATCCTTGCTGGACTGACAGAAAAGGATGATGTAGCTATGGTTCTGGCTCTTGCATGACAGGTCGGCTTAAAATCTGTGCTCTGGATGGTCTCTGCGCATTTTAGCTACTGGAATCCTGAATATAAACACAAATGTTCCTGGCAAAAATTTAGCTCATAGACTGGAACATCTCTGTATTCCAGCTGAGGCATCTGGAAATTCACTGGTCTAAGGGCAGGACTGGAATGTGCAATGGTGAGACCAGGAAACAGGGTGACTTCAGCAGCGCAGCAGTAGCAATCAGCACAAAGAACTGCTAGGAAGCCATGACTGCTTTAGCACTTATTATTTGTCAAGAACCAGCAATATGTTTGACGTGCTGCCAGACTGAGCTGAGCAACGGGCTTGGCTGCCTGGTCCTTGCAACCTAAACAAGAGACTTGTTCTTTTAGCATATCTGGTAAAAGGGAAGGGGGTTTACAGCTGATGATTACATGAAATTCCCATCAAAAGATGCTAGGGAGAAAGCACTGTGGATGGGTGGGCAATCACATTGAAGCTCTACATGTGGCTTGAACTGAGGAGCAGAACAAAGGAAAAACATACGGAAGAGAGGAAGATACAGAACAGGTAAGTACTGCTAGGTGTGTGAGTTTCTGCTGGTGACTGAGGGGTCATGTAGGGGATCACTTAAGTAACAGGCACCATAAGTTCATCCTAATACATGCTGCCTTTATTATGAGGGACTTAGTGGCCTTTTTAATCATTCTCAGACATCTTTAGGAAATTGCTACACCATGCTCCATTGCAAGCATTCATACACATACAGACACACACTGAGGTGCAGGATGTCTGGATCTGATCCAAAGCCTGTAGAGGTTAATGGAAAGAGCCCTATTGATTTCAGCCATCTTCGCATCATCTCTGCCTGAAATGGCCAAAACCAAACATCATGCTGATAGCAGCATGGGGAACCAAGCTCTAGTTTGACTCCCTGCTCCATGTTGCAGTCCCTAGACTGCATTTCCTTTCTAGCAATGCTTTTGTTCTCAGGTTTCAAAGGGCTGAATTAGTTGCCACAGACAGTTCCCTATAATTAACACGCCTGAGCATAAATGTAACATTTAGTCCAAACTTTCAAGTCATGATAAGAACTGGAAAGTTCAACTTTATGTCTGTTTGCAATATGTATTTTTAGGTTAGCTCTTAAAACAACTTCCTAATGAGCTGATTTTTCAAAATGTTTAATAGACATTACTAAATGCTTGTCCAGCTCCTTGTGTGCAGAAAGGTTCTTTTTAACTGTGTGTTTTCTGGTGAATTAACTTCTGTAATACAAAGCGTGTGGTCAAACCTAAGATATATACACATCACCATCATTTATATCTGATTTTACATTGATAAATAAAAGTTCTTGAAGCAGAACATTCTGTAGTATAGTATTAGCCTTAATATAAAGAACATATTTATGCTTGAATTATGATTCCTTGGGAAAGTGAAACAGTGAGGTTGGAAATGACTCTGCAATAATTAATGGCCATTTCACCATAAAAAGTTCCTGCTTGCGTAAAACTGCTCCATATCTTCGGAGAGGAAAGGAGATGAATAACTGCTGTGAGCCACAATGGAAAGCCAGTCTTCCAAATAATTAAAAGTCAATTGCAATCTTAAGCAGGAAGTGTCACTCATCAGCTGAACAGTATCAACCCAGCAATTAACATACATCCTTTTTTGTCTGCACAGAACTTTAAAAGAAAACTCAGCACCTACTGAAGGTTTTTCTGTTGCTAGGATTTCACCTTGAGAAAGCTATTTGCTTCCAGCTTCCCTTTATTTGTCTTAATTCACAACTGCAGTGCTTCTACTGCAGAAAGCAATATGGTCACATGCACGTGCTTCCTCATGGAATTAACTGCACAGCTCATCCTGTGAGGTCCAAAAATTGGAAAATGTTTCAGAGCTGTACATCATTCAGGAATTGCACTCTCTTTTCATTATCGTAACCATATTCTCTCTGGCCTCTTAATTCTTTTCCCCATCTGTAGTTTCTTAAGTGCTGCTGGAGCTACTTTTGTATTTTGAATCCCTAACCCACATCCTCCACTACTAGGGAGGGGTTTAAGATTCATTGCAAGTCACATGCCACCTAAAGATTTCTAATCACAAATTTGCTTTTTGGGAGGGGATGGAAACAAAGAAGTTGCTTATGCAAGTGAAAGACACTCCTTTGAGCACAACCCCTATGACTCCCTTTTCCATTTCCTTACCCACTGGTGATAAAAAATTAGACAACACAACAGCAAAAATTAGATAACAGAACCGCAAAAGGTAAACTGCCTAAAACATTTTTTTCCCCAAGCTCTTGAAAAGGGTAACTAAATGAAATCATTGAGGACCAGGAAAAGCAGAGTAGTATCATCTATGGACTTCTCCATCCCACACTGGCTCCAGCTCTCTGAGTGAACCAGTACCACCAAAGCCAAATCACTAAACCACAGGGCAGCCCAACACAGTTAAACACGAAGGCCTGCTGCACACAGAATGCCTCTTCCCTTAAAAACCTGCATCCTGTAGGCTGCAAAACTCAATGTGGCACAAGCTGCTCTAAGAAAATAGTAAGAATCACAGCCATTGCTTTGTATACACATAGAGAGTGCATCTCTTGGAGGATTTGAGATCCTTCTGGATTTTTCAAGAATGTTTCTAATCTTAGAAAATTTATTAATATATTATCTCTTACCATGGTCCCCAAATTATTCAGGGATGATCTATCTTGACTGTGACCTCTTCTGACAGAAACCAACCAGAGTGGGAAATGGCAGCAAGTTAAATTTCAGATCTTGCCTTCGACCATTTCTATCAGACTGTCCATAACTTCTGGCAAAGTTTAAGCAGTTATGTGCTTTCTAAGTCATGGTAGTCTTAGCACCGTATACAAAAGTTACTGTGAGTTCTATCATCTGTTTAAATGGGAACAGGGTCCCAGTTTTCCCAGTTTAAATTCCAGTTTTGAAATCCAAATTTTTCTTTTGGGGCATCTTATTAGGCATTCAAAAGAGACTTTGGATATCTTAGTGCTGGCTGCAGCATTTAAATTTCAGGCTGGGTACTTAGGATCATTATATATTTGTTATCTTGCACAGGTACAGGAAGCTGAAGATTTTTTTTTCTTCCACATTGTTTCCACATCCATAAAGGAGAATTGCACCCCTTAATGTTGTATTGAGAATATATTTATTTCTCTTTCTCGGTAAAGAATAAGCTCCCACATGCCATCACCAATTTTTTTCAACTGGCCACAGCATTGACTTAGCACAGAAAATTGTGACTGACAGGTATGAGGAATAACTGCGTAACACACCGTGCATAACCCACATAATCCACAGAACAAGGGAGATGGACTCCAAGGTGTGAAAACACTGATTGAGATACACACACCTGGATACATATCCATGCTTCTGACTACTTATCAACCCCTCACGTCCTCCTGAGGCTTTGTTAATAAGTACCTATGAATTAACTAGAAACCATTACTATAGCAGTTTGAGAAACTATGAGCTTCTATCGACTTTCTGATTTCAGACAAAAACATTTTTATTTGAAATAACTGATTTTCATCCAGGTGCCACTGACCCTTTCTTAAAATATGTTGCCAGATCCCTAGTATGATCTTCATCTGAACACCTCCTCAGCTGGAACTTAAGTAATACACAAGAGAGACTAGTAATAAAATGCTGCAACAGTGTTTCTTTCTCTTCTTATTTGTAAGTAGTTAATTTTTCGTCATCTTTTAAAAAACACTCCTAAAAACCCCAGAGATGTAAATGCTCTGTATATATGCCTGGCAAATATCAAGAAAAAGAAAATGGTTTAACTTCATTAAAAACTATTTAGTCATTTCCTCAGCTGAGTTTCTTTGACAAAGAATTTAATTATTCCTTAGACACCTTCTAGAAATAGAAAGATGCTACCCTCCACAGTGGTGCACTTGTAGTGTGAGAATAAACTCCCTTGATACATATACCTGCCATGGAAAATCCAATAAGCAGACAAAAGGATGAACTACATTCTGAAACGCTTGTCCTCTCCTAGATTAATGACTCAATGTTATTGCCTGCAGAAATAGAAAAGCTAGCAGAATTCAGACCCCAGGATTAATTTTTTTGCTGTTGGTAAAATCTGCAATTAAATAATTCACATTTTCAGTTTAGTTTGATCTCTGATTAATATTAAAGGGAAAAGAACTGGAATCCACTTTCTTCCCACTCCTTCCCTCAGCTGTATTTGACAGTTCATCTTCAAGCATGTCATTTGCTCTAGTTCCAATTTAGCCTGTCATCCAAAACAAAAACTACTGTTTATAGCCCACTCCTCTGACAGTAGTCTGCAAAAAGGGATTTCACTTTTCGTTTTCAATGAAAAGTCAGAAATTCATTATGCATGACCTAGAAAGAAGAAACAGTAGTAAAAAAATCAAGAACCAGACTGTGCTTTCTCAGAGCCAATGACTTAAGTGATCTGAGGTCAACACATTTTGGGTCTGCTTGTCTTAAGAAGAAAGAGAGGTGCAAGGTTAATAAGCAGGTAAAACTGTCAAGGAGTTGGACATCTAATCTCTTTCCTGAGCATCCCAGCCTTGATCATGAAAGACAGACCATCCATTTAACAACAGATCTATTGAATTTGCGTCATGGTGCCTACTAAATGCCTCACAGCAGCAAGACTGATATTTGCAGAAACCTCCAGCTATTTTTCACTCTGGAAAGTGGGAATTTAGGGCTTTGTTACAGGGTAACAGCTGTAAAAATGAGAGTCTTACAGAGTCTCATGCCACAATTTAAGTCTGGGCATAAAAACTCTGTGTCAGATTGTCCACAGTCCATTTAGTGCAGAAGTTAGCCAGAAGTTAAACCCAAGCTGGCTGGAGATTTTGCTGAAGGATGGCACCCTGCAACATGGGAATGGCTTCTGGGAAAGGCTGGGAGGAGGAGGGTTCTCTGGCCAAACTCAAGTTTTCCAGGATGGCATTTACTGCCTCTGCATGCAGTGGTCACACGGTACCAGCATGCTGTGCTGGGCAGCAGCATCTGCAGCATCGTGACAGGGGCCATTCCTGCACCGTGTATGCTATTTCCACTGTGTTTGCTGTGTTCACCCAAACCAGACATTATATCTGGTTTTGCTTGTTTGAAGACAGTAAAAGATGGGAAATGACTGCCCCAACAGGTAAACACTTCAGGGTCAGAGAAAATAACCAGCTCCTATCCAAAACCTAAGGGAACAGCTCTGAAAATACTGTGAAATGAAAGCCCGAGTCACACGGTTCCATTTGCGGTTCTAGTATCACTGCAACATAAAGACTTCACACATGACTCAGAAGGAAAAAGCTAACTCATTTCTGTTTTGAATCTCTCTTTAAAATTAGATGATGCAACTTGGTGCTCTGTTCCTGGTTATCACGTCGCTCTTGTAGGAAAAATCATGCTTAAAAGCCAGCCTGTTTCACACTGCATTTCTAGCAGACAGTAACCCATTCTTACCCTTCATGATAAGGGGGCTTTTGATGGAGGATTGTTTTACTACGGTTGCTGAAAATTTTTGTGCTGTCAATCACAGCAGTCCTGTCTATCACAGCTGCCAAGGTGGCACAGAAATTCTCCAATGAGCCTGCCTCTTGCTCTCTGAGGTCTTTATATTACCAAGGCATAAAGTAAATCAACAGTTCTGTCCCATCTCAACAATGCTGTTTGCAAACTGATGTGGGAGATTCTGTATACATTGTGGGGACACAAAATGAGGGCACCAGGGACTCTTTTCCGGCAACTGTACAGAGATCAGTGCTAAACATCTGTATCTGATCCATTTGTGTTCTCTGACCCTGTTCTGTTTCTGTCCATGGAGAACACGTTAACAACTGGTTGGATGATCACTGAGAGTCAAAGTCCTGGCTTCAGCTCAGGGCCAGGCTGGCTCACACTGCTCTGAAATACATACAATACTGTAGCTGCTGGAACGAGATAAGCCTCCCAAGACCTCCATGAGTGATTGCAAAATTAGGATAAAATGAGGAAATATATTACAAAAATGATAGCTGATCGGTGTAATAATGATCTGTCTCCAAGAGAGTGCAATAAGCACTAATTATGTTGGATTAAAATGGATTTTTACAGCTATATTTCACAGCAGAGTTAGAGGGCTGGATAACACATCAAAGGGCAATTAAATCCACCTTCCTCTCTAGCTCCAAGGCATGTTCCAGCATACCTATCTTCTTTGTGGTAGATATTTCCCTGTCCATAAGAGCTTTTCCAAATGATGGAGGACTGTAGAGTTTCCCTAGGACAGGCATGAAATTGTTCCCTAAAGAACAGAGCTTGAAACAATCACCAATTATCATGACAGAAGGTGGTCTCGAGTATTCTCATGGGACAGAACTGACTTTTCTGAAAAGCTTTCCAAAATGCAGAGCCTCATTTATTTATTACGAGTTAGTGAGCTGCTCCCCTAGCAAACACAGAAGAAAGAAGAACACTCTCAATGTTCCAGTGCTTCTTATGACATCAAGACATATTCATCTGACCTATATTTTGATTGCAAAGCTGAGGACTGTGGAGAATATAGAAAATAATGTTATTTTTATTGATATTAATACTATTATGTAATAATTATCATCATCGACAACCCAAGTCTTTGGATTTTCTATTTTTTATTTTCACTTATTTTTTTCACAAGTGTAAAGTCTTCATACAGAATCTCATGATTAGTAAGAAGCAGCAAAGGAAAGACATTAGACTCCAGAACATATTTAATGGGACTAAAAGTCAGCTGGACTATAAAGGAAAGTCTCAAAATTCACCTTCATTGATTATATTTTAATATGTTTATGAGTCATGACAACTCTTCAACATGCAACTCAAATTAGATTTTTCTAATGAGTTTTTCCAAAATAAATGGGTTTGTGGGCCTTTCAAAGGCTACCTGGGCACCATAAAATGTTCTCTCACAGAGGAATTAGCTTTATTGCAAAGTCCTGAGCAGCAGTTTGAGAACGGCTCTGTCACATAGAGGCATGCAGTTTAACCAGAATTTATCATAAGAACTGCATCAATGTTACCTGTTGTACTAGCACTCGTGAGTGAATGCATTAAATACTGAAGAGACACAACAATACTGTAACAAGGGTTGGATAAAATTCCACTAGAAAATGCTAGAGGATGTGGCAAACAGGAGCTCTGATGCACTGGCAGATCCAGAGTTAAAAATGTTTGCCTCCAGGTTTGTCTAAGAATAAGTTAATTTGAACAAATACGATACTGAAAATGTGAGATTTAACCTCTTGCGAGTCTAAATCAAATACTCGGATAATCTGCACCACCACCTTTATGAGCTGTAGTTGATAGCAATAAAATAAATCCTTGTTTACCATTCTGTTAATCGCATCTGACGTGCCTTACTTGAATCATGTTTAATTTGATCAACTGTCCAATTTTGAGTACTGATGCCAACATGCATGCAAGAGAGACAGAGGCACTCACAGAAAAGGCTCCGCCTCCTCTGTGTTAGAGAAGTCAGGCACTCTATGTTGGAAAAAGTAATCCTTTTCCTAAGCATGGCAGTTTGTCTTCAAAAAATCTAGCTAAGAAAAAATAATGCTGCTCCACTTACGTTCCAGTCTATAGTAACAAAGAAAGGGTGACGTTTAATTTCTTCCACTCCATCAAATCCAGCACCTGAGAAGAGAATGAAAGAATCAAAATGAAGTCATGCTTATGAGACAGCAGCATGATGTCTCTTCTCCACTCTCCCTCCCCACTCCCACTTTTCTTCTGACAAAGTGAGAGTCCCCATCTAAACAGTTCTTCTAGTCAAGAAATCCTGAATGGTGCACCTGCCACCACAGTATAAACTGCCATAAATACAGACAAGGGCATTTCATTAATGAGACTCTAATTCCAAGGGTTTTTTACGTTTCTCTAATTGAGGTTGCTGCCAAGGCTTTGGATGAGACATAGGATTTTAGCCACAGCAAAGTACACACAGCAGCATGTCAGGAAAGGTCCCAGGATATCCCGATACTCTGGCAAGGCTCCACCAGTGGCAGTTTTTCTATCCACACTAACTTTCAAATCTTGACTAGCTACTGTTCTCCGCAGGCGCAGAAAGCTGCACTACAGGCAAGTATAGATTCAAAATGCCAAAAGGCTCCAAATGATTTCAGGTAAGCCAGGGTTTTAGGTTCCCCCTCTTCACATACTGTCCTCAAATTCCTGTTAGTACCAAAATCATCCCTCTCAGTGTTATGCTTCCTTCACTATTAAATTTCTGTTACATTAGTGTAGGAAATTTAGGGAAAGTCTTCTGAGATCTGGTAATGAATCTAATTCCTTCATTACATTTGCCTTATGGTTTCACTGAAGATTGACATTTTTGTTCCTTTAACTCAATTTATTTGCTTCAGTGCTATCACAGAACCAAAACAGGTACTCAGTAATAATTAAAAGAACTGTCAGAGAGGATTTAGAATGCCATTTTTGGGGTTGATTTGACCTTATTAATAGCACCTTTCAATTTCATTTCAAGGAGAATTAAACTCTGGAAACGAAGGCTTTGCACCACAATTCTGGAATCAGTTCCTGAAGGGTACCCAGCCTACTTCTTCACAAGCATGCTGAGCAATCTTGATTCCCAAAAGGATTTGGGATTCCTAAGCACCTTGCAAGGGGCACTCAGCACCACAGAGGACTCAGCTTTTTTTATATGCAGTATTTGTATGATCAACATTGCAAGCAGCTTTACAAAGGCCTTGTCAACTGAAGCTTTTGTAAAATGTCGTGTCTGTTCTCCTTCTGTACAAGACCATTATCGATGTTCGTCAAAATGCAATGATCAGGAACAGCTTCCTACAGCCTGTTTAACATTCACTGATGAATGGATATGGAAAGCAAACACTTTGTAAACATAACATGCAGGATTGTCTGTCAGGCCTGCTGGGAAACAGCTAAGAGGGATGATCTGATTAATTCCCCATCCCAATAATCTTTCACTATAGGCAAACGCAAGCGATGTACATGAGGATAAACAATCCTAGCCTGCCACACAAAATTATGTACTCAGAGGTGATCAAACCTCACTGAGGGTTATGAGGTTGACCCAACCTCTTTGGGTTATGACAGACATTTCTAGGCAAGCACAACATGAAATCAAACCTTAGAAAAAGAAAAGAGGACAAAAGGGACAACATCATTGCGCTGTCACTGTGTAAGTCTGTTGCCTTTCTGCAAATGGAGTATGGATTGTAGCTGACACACTCCCCTGTGAAAGGGTATACTTATTAAAGTTAGGAAAAATCGAAGAAGGTCAACAAGGAATGTTATGGAATGACTGAGTAGGTCAGGGCTTTTCAGCCTGGAAACAGATGACCGAGGCAGTATACAAAAGATCACTAAATGATGCTAGCAGGAATCAGGTTCAGAAGAGGCTGGAGATGTTTCCTCAGGAAACAGACAGTTGTGTGATGAGGCATTACTTGGAAAAGATGATGTGGTGCAAAATACTTATATGGGCTCATGGGGAGGCCAGGAAAATCTGTTGAAAAGAAATCTGTTGAAGATTACTTAATTGACAAACCACAAGAGGCTCAGGAAACCCCTTGCTTGACCTTAAAGCAGGAATAGGGTAGGAGAAAATTTGGGTAAAGCAACACATGTTTATCCTGTTCTTACATGCCCCATGGCAGTTGTTTATGGCCCATGGGTACTGAATAAGAAAATAATAAGTCTTAGACAAAGACTTGTTCTATGACTTTCCTAGCATATTTTTGTTCAATGCACAGTCTGAAGTCTGCAAGATTCCCTTGGCAGATTCATTCCCATTTTAGCAATGCCAACAGAAACACAAAATCAACAGAGTTACTCTGAAGCGAATTACATTAAGCAAATCTTTAGAAAAGAAATATCTGTGAAAAATGCTTTGAGTTCAGTGGTGGTGATTGGAAGCTGCACGTGCCGTAAATGTTCTTTACCACATTGGGATGAAACCCAAGTGCCAGACTGATTTTTCAGGACTGAGATAAATGCTCAGACACTGTAAGACCCTAGTAGCATATCCTAGACGGAGGATAATTGCTAATGCATTCAATTTTCTCCGCTCTGCCCCTTCCCCACTGCTTCTGTTCTCCCTCTTGCTTAGGCTAATGGATATGTCATTGTGTATTGGGAATGACATGCTTTTTTTCAGAGCATCTATTTGAAAGCCACACTTTTTGCTACTGTTGTTCCTTTTTCCACAAACCCATAGAAATAAGGACCAAGAAAAAAGTCCACTCACAGCTACTTCTTTTAGTGGGGGGCTGCAGCATTCAGTAAGAAATGCAAGCATGCAGTTGAGGCAGGCGTTTGTTTGAAAAATTTTCATTTCCCAGTTGGGGCCACCTTAGCTCCGGCACAGAAGGAAAATGTTAAGTGCAAGGGCTTAATATATTAAAGAGATTTAGGATGGTAATAGCCTCATTTTGCAAAGAGTGGATTACTTCCAATTCTTAGCAACAGATTTTATGCTATGGAGTAGGTTCAGCATGTCCCGCAGTTTTTATTCCCTGACCTTCCCTGCCATGAGGCGTGCTGGTGTAGCCCACAACTCCTTCCTGGACTGTGTGCTGTGGCTGCAGGCAGCAGCGTGTGGCCTGGTCCTCTCCCCAGCTAAAGGAGGCAAGTGGCCCAAGGGTGCTTCCAAGAACAGCTCTGGCACCCAGAAGGACAACCCTGACCCTGCTGCAAAGTCCACGGGAGACATCGGGCATCAGTGCTTATGGTGGAGTCTCTCTGGATTTGCTCAGCATGTTTTTGGCCATTCATCTACCATCTGCAAATCTACAGGGGTACTGAAAAGAGATGTGCTTTCAGGGAGAGAAGAAAAGCACTGCAGAGGTCATGACTGGAAAAGCCTGCTTCATGGAGATGGACATTTCTTGGCATAGAGATGGGTGTTCAGCAAACGTCTGAAGCACAGCATGCAACAGCACACTGCACGACCACAAACCTTTCATCTTCCTCAAGGTTTCTAGTGAGCTTGGGTTTTTTAACTTCAATTTAGCAATAAGACCTATCAGTCAAGAATAATCAGCACAATCAAACCTACTGCCTGCAAATATTCTTATGTGCCATCCAGTCCCATATGGGTCCGAGAGGATAAGTAATTCTTTCAGATCAAATTTCCACTTTAAACATATTATAGAGTGCAAGCATTTATATAAAAGCAGCCTCACATTAGTGAGAACTTAATTATCTAAGTTTTATGCCCGTAATAAAAGTGCCTGCAAACAGTAAGAGTAGAATGTTTTATTTTTAATCGGTTTTGATTACTGAATCGTTATGGACAATGTAAGCCTTGAAATATTAAGGGGAAAAAAGGAGACTTAAGAAATCTGAAAGTAGATTGCTTGAATATTCAAATTAATCAGAAAGAGTTTCCAGATTTTTAGTTTCAGAACATAAAATTTTATTCTCTGCAGCTTCAGAATCTTTTTAGTGGGCTAGACTTCTGGAGGTATTTTTCTAAGGTTTACAAGAAAGCTTTACAGTCACTCTGACAAAGGTGAAAGCTGTTTTAGTTTAAACTCATCATCTTAAAGAGTTAAAGCCCAAAGTTTTCTATGTGCCAAAGCAGAATGTATCCTCCCTGAGAACATGGGATTAAGAAAATAGTAATGATTTCCTCGGCTTTTACTCTTAGCCCATTGGCATATGCTTTTATTTTAAACTTTCGTGGCCGAGCTTCTCAATTATAAGGACTCTGGACACGTTATACTACTCAGCAGTGTAAGGAGTTTGTTAAATAATATGTTTTTTATATAAAAAAATTTTTTACTATGTGTTTGTTAAATAATCACGTTAAATAATAAATAATTTATTTACTTACCTAAGCAGACCCAGGCCTTAGGGCAAGTCCCTTGCCTAAGTTTCTGGCAATGTAATGAACTAATACTTTCATCATCTTCATCATAAAGTTTTACTTCTGAGTGCATACTTGTTATTTGCCTGGGTAATCAGTTAGTTTCTTTTAAGAATTTAAAATTATGCTTATACATAATCTGAAATTGTACTTCGAGCAACACTACCAAAGCAGTGCTATGCACACTATTTGTACAGCAAATAGGCTCTGAAAAGAACAGACAGTGCCCAAAACCAGGGATACCAAAGGAAGACTCCCCATTCCTTAAAAATTTATCACAAATATTAATATGGGCATCAGACTTAAAAATAGAAGCAGGTAAACCAGCTGACTAAATTTCTTCTCAGTCTTCTCTAACTTGCTTCAACTCTAATATTTCTTCCATTAATAACCCAAAGCTTCAAAACAAAATTTCGAAGCAAAATTTCAGACTACATCATCAATCTTTACTTCTGTTTGTTAAGATACCAAAATGAAATGGCAAAAAGCATCTTTTATCTTGTCAATGTTTAAAATCGGATTTTGGAACTAAATGCACTTTCCATATTTGCAAATTTATTAAACAATGGCTGAAAATGAGTGTTTGAGCCATAATATGGTTCATTTATTTTAGCATGCTTCATTAATTTTCCAAATTTTTTCAAAACTGGATGTCTAAGCCTACTTTTCTTTTAATATTGTTATTCCTTTCCCAGAAAACCTAAAATCCACAAGGTTGAAGCAGTCTTTTTATCTGTGGATTTCTGTTCAGTATTTAGGCCAACTATTCAAGCTTTTCTTCTTTTGTTATCAACAGGTCCCCTTCCATCTTCCTTTGTGCTGATTCTCAATCAGTTAAAACAGAGAGTACCTTCAGGAGCTTTCCACTGTTATCCCTGAAATGTTAAGATCTATTTTTCTGTTACTCTTTTAGATTTCATTTCCTTGGATGTTTGTGTTATAAATAATTTCTTTCTTTCCTTTCTTTTTTTTCTCTAAGCCTTCCCAGTATTTCAATAAACCTCAGGTTTTAAAACCTTGACCCCCTAGCAATTCCCCATTATTAACATATGAGGGTAGAATTGTTATGGCTAAAACCAAGTTTTAGTGAGTAGCTTTTATTTAAGGACTGGTATCCAGAGACTCCCACTGATTTCACTGGACCTCTATTTTGGATGGATAGCAACTTGTGAGAAGCCACAAAACTAGCAGAGCAGAATAAAACCAAGAGATAGAGACAGGGAGGAAACAGCAGAAAGAAACAGAGGTAGGGAGTGGGAAAAAGTTCATATTCAGTGCAGCAACTAAATTTTCTGAACAGAGATTAAACCTAGAAATCCCAGTACTCTACTCTTTCCAGCGTAAAACAAATTGCTTGTGAGCAATTGAAACCTGCTGAGAAAACGTGCTTTTCTACTCTCGTGTTCGCAGCTTATCAGACTACAAGGCTACCATATAGATGAAGAGGTAAAACAAATGGGAAGGCATTCCCTTCTCTCTGCGGGCCATATGGGATCCCCCTGGCAGGAGAGGGGCCACAGTGGCATGCTGCAGGACTGGCTCCCCACTGCCACCCAGCACTGCTTGACTGAGTTGTCCCCTGCCTGTGGGGAACAAGGACAAAGTTTGCAGCAGCGATCATGCCATAGTCATTGTCCACGACCTCATCAAATGCAATTAATTTCTTAATAAAACCCGTAAACAAAGGTAGAGATGACATAAGATACATTATTCAATAGATACTTTTCATTTATCACAATCTAAACAGGATTATTAACAAAGGGTGAAGACACATCAGTAAAAACGAGATGATGTATTTGGGTAATAAAGAATAAAGTCTACTGTTAAACTGCCCCTAGCTAACAGAATGAGACAGGATTTAAATGCATTTGAGAATGGGGAGATGAAACCTGAGATTTGCAGCTAAATTATACAGATTTTAAACCACACTTGTTTCTCAGTTCCCTATATTATCAAGCACAGCAGGTATCTTAAATCATTCATAAAAGCTGGCAGTTCTTTCACCTTCTTTACCAAAAAAAAGACATACAAGTTAATATCTTGTTTTAGATTTCCATGCTTTGCCTGTGCCCCTTACAAATTTCTTTAGTGATGCTGAAGGTTCACTGTGCTCTGGGAAGGAATGCAAAATGCCACCTTATGAAGAGGATAACCATCAGAAAAGATGAGCTGAGAAGAAGCGACCACCACCCGACAAGGCAGGGAGCACATAACGAATGTCCTGATCAAAAGCACACGTACCTAATCTGTTGGAGGGGTTCCTTTTGAAGAGGGCTCGCAGCAGGCTCTGGGCTTCTATGCTTAAGAACTGCGGCATTCCCAGCTTGGCTCTGAAAGAACATGACACTTGAAAAGAAAATAGATTTTTCAAGCTTTTTTTCCATCCCACTGTGGCTGAAACAGTGGAATTCTAGTAGTCAGGATGGGCAGACACATGAAATCAGTGACCAAAGGCTACCTAAGCACAGTGATGCAGAGCGAGAAGCTGATCTTTTTCTGAGGGTCTTAAGGAAGGTTTTACCACTGACTTCACTAGAGGTAGAGCAGATCTAATGAATGTTATAAAAATTTTGCAACCGAAATAGGTAATTTTCCTACAGAATTATTTCACTTTTTTAGTTTGCAGGAAGAAATTTGGGAACCGAGGAATTTAAACAATCAAACTTAATGAAAAAAAATATACTAAACTGCATACTGTTTAAAGAGATTAAAACTTTTCTCTTGGCCATTCACCACTACACAAAAAAAACTGTAGTACTGAGCAAAGCTAAGCTTCAAATACTTTTGTCTACATTTAACATTAAATGATTAGGACATTGCAAAGAAAAAGATTTGAAACTTGGCAACAGTAAAATACAAGATGTTCTGCAGAAATCTGACTTTCCCACATTTTGTGGATACAGATATTATCACAAAAAGTAAGATCAATTTCTTTTGTAAGGCCCTTTCTGATGCCTTAGGATACTAGCTTTTATATTTTTATATGTTTGTAATATTGCAATTCTTTAGTGTATAACTCTGAACTCCATATAGAGTGTTAGCCACTGCTTTTCCTATTTTTGTCAGACACAACAACACCTCTCTAGGCCTGAGAATCAAGGACATCTCACTGTCTCAGGCCCCATCAAATGTAAATAAAAGTGAGTTGGAGGGGAGCAAACTAAGAGAATGGGACTCCACTGCCTGAAGCTGTAATTGGACAATTAATCTCTGGTATGCAAATGGACAATACTTATATCTGTCCAAAAAACGTGTGACTGTGTCCATCCTGGGTGTAATCTCTGCAAGACCCCTGCACTGCCCAAGGTGTACCCTGTGAAGGCCTTTCAATAAATACCTACCCTTTATCCTTTCACTCTGGCCTCTGTTCCAGGTCAGCCTCTACAAGGCATCGTCTCAGTAATTCACTTCCTACTATTTATTCTGAAGGCAATTTTAGAGTTAAACACAGGCATCAGCTATGTGTGTCTTACTAAATTTACACCTTGCATAGCTTTGGAAAGTTCATTATGCACATTATTATTCTCTACCCTTCACAAACTTGTGTCCTATGGAGTCTCCAGAGGGTAGAGTTAACTCACAGTTAGAAGAACGAAAGCAGTTTTGATACTCACTTAAGAATGAGTGCCATTGTCTCCTTTCTGTCTTTTCCCTGGAACGGTAATGATCCCGTCAGCATCTCAAACTGTGGAGTAGCAACAAAATGGTAAATCAAATGTGCATTGGGATGGTCTGCACAGCTAAAAGACATAACATCCTTCTTCTATTTCCAACACAGCTGAAAACTAGAGGAAAAGAAATGATCCAACAAGCTGTGCTTCAGAAAAAAATGGCACAGCAAGCCTGGATGACTGTTCCATTCCAGAGGCATGTTACAGACTGTACACTGATATTTGTTGTCAAGTCTTGGTATGTTTGGGAAGAAGTGTTATATATCTTGTTTTCTCCAGCACCTGTTTTATGACCAGTGCTGGCAATGAGGTATTTGCCTGGAGGGACCCTCGGCCTGCACGGGAATGGCTGTTCTTAGGTGTTTGGCATGGACTGCCATACAAGGAGAATGGGTTTGACATGCCACTCCCCACCTTTTTAGATTGAGTCAAACCACCCTTTTGACTGTATATTTGCACCACTTAGAGATGCCTCTACTCTATTTTGCAGGAGAAACAAGCCTAAACTCCACATTCTCAAGGCTTTTGAGTGTGCCTTTTCTCTCCTGCTTTGGTTCCTCTAGCTATGCTCAGTGATGAATCTCACAAGTGTCACATTTAACTGAACCCAAATCTCAAAGCAAAACTCAACAATCATCATCAATTATTTGCCTAACTCACGTGTTGAAACATCAATCAGTTATGGTTCCTTTGAGACAGATTAGCGCTTTCAGTAAATTTGACAGGAATTTCACATGTGTAAGAAGGAAAAAAACCCAACAAAACCTCAGCCGAAGAAGCGTGCCTAACTTGGGTTCCATGCCAGGTCTTTCACACAGCTCTTGCCATGGTGTTTTATGGAGTGGCAGCTGCTTTCTCTGACTAAGGGAGGCTGAAGGCTGTGCATCACCAAATATAAAAACACCAAGAACATAATTCAGCTTGGACACAAAGGAGAACAATGTCCATGGAGAGTAAGGTGAACTGTTACTTGTTTATGTCTGTCACTCAGGCTTTGGATCTCTTCTACTATAATAATCTAATTAATTAGATTAAATAACTAATCTAATAGTTAATAATCATTGCTTTAATTAAATACCTGTTAAGGCAGGAAAGACTCTTCAAGCCTTATGTAGTTTTTGTACCTTATCCCACAAAAACCACAGTGCTCCCAGAAAGCACTTTTGTGCTAGGAAAGATCCTTTCATTGCCAAAACTTGTGTCAGACTGCCCCACAGCCTGACTCTGCCTTTTGCCCAGATTAAATACAGCTATACCATAAGAAAAATATAGAAAACAGAAGAAAACTGACAGTGAAACTGCTATGCTAATTCTGGAAGAAGGGTAGAGGAAATGTTTAGAAGGCAGAAAACTAATTGAATATAGTTAATTGAAGGATTAATCTTTGTTAGAAACAAATTACCTCAAGGCACTAAAATCCATAGTAGAAACAGAAAAAAAAACACTTGAAAAAATGTATATGGCTGACAAATATAAACAAGATTTGGAAAAAACAAATGTGTTAACTTCTGCTTGGGTTAGGAGAGGCAAGAACAGAGCTGCCTGGTAGAGTTGGAGGTAAACAGCTCGTCTTTCACAAAGAAACATAATGGGAGAGAATTTTTAAACATGCCTAGATGACGCTGGATTTAAATACCATTTTCAAAGTAATTCTGACCTATTAGAGCCCTAGTCCTGATAAAAGTGTTCAGATATACTGGGAATGAGGGGCAGAGAACATTTCTTCCCAGGGCAGCAGCAGAAATGGTACAGATTGTACCAAACCCTCCTCACGATTTCTAGAGCGTTTATGCTCACGGTGAGTACCTAATGTTCACTTACATTTGCTCATGGAACTTTATTGTTATAATAAATCTAATTTAGCGGCACCAACAACGGCTGCTACGTCTCATTTATACTGGCATAAATGGGCTTGACACTGCTGATGCAGATGATACAGATATAAGCAACTGCTTGGTCAGTGACTGTGTGGGAAGCGACTGCAGTTCCCACCCACCACAATATCTCAGGAATACCTGCAAATGCACTGTGGCTGCAAGGGACAGAAACAAGAAGGAAGGAACGTGGAAGAAATTTAAATTGTGGGAGGGAGCAGGGGGAATGACTGTCCTGAAGGCTGCAGGGAATATTTACTCTGCTGCTGTAATGGCCAGCACTTTGATACCACCTCTCCAATTGAGCAGGTCTAACATTAAGATTAACTCAGGTTCAGAAGAAATGCACTTAACATCAATATTTAAAGTGAAAGGCAGCTATGTAAGTTAAGTGTACCAGAGCTTTTTACTTCAATGAACTTAGCTAAGCAGCATCTGGAAGAAAGCATTATTTTCTCAATTGCAGTCCCGACTAAATGTGCTGAAGGTTAAAAATGAAAGAAAAATAATGAAAAAAAAAATTGAAATTGTTCATTTTATCAGTTAAAGCTATCACTTCACTGTACAGCTACCTGTCTTCCTGCTTATTTTTTCAAAAAGTCAAAAATCTTGTTAAACCCGAACATGAAAACAAGTGAGAACATGCTGCTTACACTCTTGCACATAAATACAGAGCTGTATGGGTCACAGCAGGCTGACAAGAAGCTGAGATTAGGGGTGAATGAACTCTGCAGTATTTTTGTCCATTAAAGAACTCCCTATAGTTTTGCTGGGAGACTCAATTTTCATTCTCCCCACTTCCCCATCTGTACAAACCATCTGTTTGCTCCTTCCTTCCCACCAATTCACTTCCTGGGCGTTTTGGAGGGCCATCTTGTGTCAGACAGTACTTCAGAAGGCTGCACCTGCCTCCAACCTTGACTTCCTTTCTGTACCAAAGAAAGTGCAAGAAAGGCAAGTATTCTTTGTTCAGTTCATCTGCCTATTAAGAGAATCACAGAATTAGGCTTACTGGGAATGGGCCTATGGAGTCACATAGCCCAACCCCTGCTGTGGTCTCAATATACTATGCAGTGCCTCTTTTCTCTAGTTTGCAGGGCAGTCTCCAATTTCAGTAGGCAAAACATGAGCATTTCCCAGAAGATACACATGTGGCAAGACCTTGAAAAAGAGTGCCGCATTTCCTGAGGAAATGGATTCAAGAGGTGACCCTGGAAGGTCATTGGGGAAGATAATGAATGAGAGAAAATCCTCAGCCTGGGTAACTACCCTAAGAATCTTCCTAACAGATGGAAGAAGAGCAGGTTTTGCAGACTACTTCAGCCCAAGTCTGGTGAAGTATTGTGAGCACAGGATAAAACTCAGTTACAAAGAAATTGGGTACCACTCAGTTTTGGAAAACAGAGAGAGAGAGACTCTCATCAGAATGGCCAGGTCCTCCTCTTAACACTTCCAGTCATTTTCCAGGTATCTGAGAACAGCTCAAGCACTCAGTTTAATACTTGCAAAATGCATTAAACATTTTTCGTTATTATCTGGGTGCGAAATATAATGAACTAGTGCTCACAAAGGGTTGAATCCTTTAACATAGCAGCAAGAATAAACATTCAAAGTAATGTTCATGAAGAATATATCTTGACTGGGAATAAAACAAGTGTTATGATGGGATTTTGTACAAGAAGATTGTAATGCTTTGATGTCCTGTATTGATTTTTCCAATGTCACTATAGAGTTACTATGAAATTAGTACAGAGCTGAATACTTTGGATACCAAAGGGACATTTTCTTTTCTTGTGAAAATTTCAGTATTTGCTGACATATATGAACACGGTTCTTCTTGTTTGGGACTGCCTACCACATCATCACAGCCATTTCTCTAATTATATCCCCCTCTCTGCTCATACGATTCTCAAAAGTGTACAGTGTTTTTTTCCTGAACTGAAAGAGATACAACCTCCATAAGGTCCGTGACCTTGTAAATCAGCTGGTAGGATGAACTACAAAAGCATTGCTTTGTGAGGCTTTCCAAGAGATTTGTACATGTTAAATCATGCAGACCAGTTTATCTGGGCTTCAGAGATGGCAGTGTGGGCATCAAGACTCTAGCAGTGCAGCTGAAAAGGTATTAGTTACATATCCAACTCTTAACAATTTAGGCCAAACACTTGTTCATGAAGATCTCTTGATGCAAAGCTTCTGCAGAGTATATCCTATCCAAAATCTCCAATGCAGTGAGCAAGATACAGAAAGGCAGAAAACGAAAACTGTCTGGTCACGATAAACCACATAAATTCACCAGGAGAAATTATAGTTGGGTTTCAGCAGTCATCACCACATATTTAATGAGAAGCAGGGACTGTCTTCTGGAGTGCTGGAAGGGGCGAATTTCAAGATTTGTGTTACTGTACCCATTGACATACAGTAAGCTACCATAAAACAATTCAAATAAACTGAGCAGCAAACAAACAGAGCACGTAACAGTTTCAGTTGTGTGGCCTATGTCAAAGACCTGGCCGGTAGTAAATGAAATTTTACTGTTGTTGACAGTAAAACTCCTGGTGGATAATAATTCATGAAACTCTTAATAACATAACTAATAAATAAGACCAGAACTTGGTCATTTTCTGACAAGTTTGTTTCACTATTAATAATCACAACATGCCACATTTAAGGAGTCTGCAAGGATCACTCAGTTTGATTCTCGTCTGTGCCCTGGTCAATGCAGGTTGGCAAGAAGCTGCCAGCACAATCTGACTCCTCACACTGACACATTAATCCCCCTTCACAGAACAGAACAGACAAGTGATTGTTTGGTTGCTCTCATGATGAGGAGGATACAGGCCACGTTATAACTATCTGCGTAATATGTTCCCTTTTTTGATAACGATTTTAGATAGGAAAATTACACTATCACATACACTTCCTTTGAATCTGTGCATATTTCATCAACTGGTATATTTTCTTCATCTATTTTAGATCATACTGCAAAGTATTTAGGGAGAAATGCTAATAAATCATTTGAATACCATTTAATTATCTTCAGTTTTTCAGATTGACAGAAAACCATCTTTCCTAGAAGAACATACCAGTGACAGAGCAAGGAAAACAAGGAGAAAAGATCTGAGTGAAAGACAGCATCAGAAAATCCTCCCACATGTTTAGTGTGTGGAAATATACCTTTTTCGGTCCCAACCAGTTAAATGTTGAAAAGGGAAAAAGGTTGAACTGATTGACATATTTTTGTCTAAGATGTGTGGTAAAACTTAAAAGGCTTAAAGCATTAACGTGGAGTTAAAAGGGTTTTACTTTCTTTAATTCATCTAATTTTATAGGGATTCTTATCTTTTCTAATTCTAATATGCTGAATCCTTTGGGGAGGGTTGAAAAGAGCAATAGAAAGAAAAAAAAAAAGAAAGCCTAACAAAACCCAGGGAGGAAGTAGTCTAGTTTATTAAGAGTTTATTAGCTGGTGAAAGAAAAACAATCTATACACCAAATGCACCATCATTTAATGGGAGACAAAGAGTGAGAAGACAGAGCTAGTTGCCAAAACTAAATACATAATAAAAAAGTTAGAGGGTAGGGACAGATTTATTCTATGAGACATAACCTATTGATTTTCATGAATAAACGTATATGGTTCAGAAGTGCTGAGCATCCAAAAATGGATTTGAGGGCACAGGAGATAAGGATGTTCCATTCCTTTTATAATCCAGGCAATAAATTACAGTATTTATGTAGATTAACTGCTGCCAACCTGCTAGATCACTAATATAGGCCCCTCCCAACCCGTACTTTCACTGTTTCTCACACTGCTTCCTATACTTCGTCTCGTAGCACCAGTTGTCCCCTTCAGGTGAACAAAATTTAAACATATTCTATGGATTTTGGTACGTAGTGTAATATATAGCTACCAAAAATAGCCTCCATACCATGGGAAATGGTGCTGTATCAGAAGAGCACATTGCTATGGTGATTTCTGCTTCTGCCCTGGCTCGGCAGGGAAGCTGCGACAACCATGCTGAGGTGCCCTGGGAGCCACAGCTGCCTGGTGGTGGCCATGCCCTGAGCACAGGGCAGACCTGCAGCCTGCACACTTCAGGAGAGAGCAGCACCACCTGTGCCATCCAAACACATCCCCGTGGGAGCAGTAGATGCCTGGTGGCTGGGCTCGAGGGACAGCATTCTGCTTGACAGAACAATGCTGCGAATATCTGCTTCCAAAAACTTACAGTGTTCACATAACATTTAAAAAAATCATGGTGTCACAAACCAACTTCTTGACCTTTTCTTGCTCTACCTCAGCAACAATAGCACACAGACTGACGAGGCTGGAGGGGTGGGGGGAGCAGGTTAGCATCTGAACACGTAATTTTAGAAGGCTAGCTTGAGGAGAATGAAAGACTTCATTGATATTGCAATTTTTATCTGAGGGATCTGATCCCTCCTACAGCCACCCCTGCAGCAAACGAGCACAATTTGTGCATTACCATGAGCACGCCGAAGGACCACCAGTCGGCACTCTGCGTGTGTCCTCGCCGGTTGACCACCTCTGGGGCCATGTACTCTATCGTCCCGCAGAAGGAGTACGCTCTCTTGTCATGGTCGATGGCTTCTTTACTCAGACCAAAATCTACATAAAGTGAAGGAAAAAAAGACTTGCCAGGTCTCTAAAAATTATTATCCATGCTTTTGCTCACTTAAATTGCTTGAACAAAGCACACCAACCAGCTGGTGAAGCACCCTTCTGTCTGTGTGCAGAAAGAGGCCACAGGCATGTGTGTGCTGGAGCCCTGCCGATGAGAGTGCCTGGCTGGCACTTGTAATACACCTTGAAAGTGGGCTTATCATTTCCTCTGCTCAGAATGAGGTTCTGGCCCAAGGCAGAAGGGAGTTTAGATAAGAAGAAATACAGAGTTCAGGCTTGATGAAGGCAATGCTAGTGAGGATTCTCGTGCAGCTAACCAAAGTATTAGGAGTAATAATCCCAGATTACACCAGATGAAAAGGTTGCCTAGACAGTGCCCCTAGAGTGGCAAAGGGGTGTCCTTCCAACCATCCTCTGCCTGGATTAAATAGTCATATTGGAAGCATCCTTCCATCCACAGTGGTAGGCAGCCAAACCTGCCTGCTTCATGTCAGTCAAGAGCACAGTTTTACCAAGAAAATGCTATGTTCTCCATGTGCTGTGCAGCACGGGGGTTTGACAAATCAACAGAGAAGCTCAACACTCAAACTCTTCTGGCTTCTAGTTTTTGTAAGTAAAATCCTTCCAACCAAAGACCAGGACGCATGGAATATACTGCAGAAAAAAAAATAAAATCAGCTTATAGGGATGAAGTTTTCTGTTCCTCACATACCTGTTATCTTAATGTGACCCTCTTCATCAAGAAGAATGCTATAAAGCAAAAAAGAAACATTCATTCATCAGCCAGGCAGAGAGTACAGCTAAAAAACATGAATAAAAAATGTTTAGGTCAGGTAAGGAGACACTCAAGATTCAAAAACTTACATAAACAAAACCTTAGTGGATTCTATGGCTCCAGAAAGAAAAATGAACTTCAAAGGTTTGTCTAATCTCATGTTTGAAGCATGCACAGCCTGAGGCAGTTCCATGAGGAGCCTCCTCTGTGCTCCACAGGATGTTCAAGGTGGGCATGCAAACAGAGCTCAGAAAGAGCAGGGTGTTCAAAGACAACAGCTGCAGAGTATGTGCTTCCAGCAGGAGAAGGAGCTACAGGTTTCCTGTTCTTGTCGTAATAAAAGGCAATCACACAAATAATCAGGGTTTGGACTCATTGGACCTAAAATTAAGTCTAAAGGTTCATGCTGAAGCAATAAAAGTCATCGTCAAGCACAGCGACTAGTCACAGCCTAACTGCATGGATCTCAGCCTCTGCTTATTTTTCCATCCAGAGCACAGATGAAAATTCAGCCTGGAAGCCAAATTCAAGTGTTCTCACATTTGCCACCTGCCAACATATTTTTTCCACACAATGGCACTCACACATTTCTGTAGTTCACAAAAAGCAGTGCTAGTTTTTGTGGAAACAAGAAGGAACACTGAATTTGAAAAATAATGATTTAGTAATGAAGGTGGTCTTTCTTCAGTCCTAGTTAGACTTAGTATGTTTCTCTTTTCAAAGTGATCTAGCATGGTGCCAGCCATTTTTACATTCCTCTTCTCTTAGAGAACCACTTTAATCTAATTTTTCAGGAAGAAAATAGGACAGAACTGAACCAAATATAATGGGCTATACTTTTGTGAAAAGTTGTGTCTGAACTGAAACATAATTTATAAAAGATGCTCTTCTGTCATTCATGTGCTTAGAAAAAGACGTTGTGCAATTCATCAAAGGCCAGCAACTAAGTCAGTACTATGCATCCAATAATTAAAGCCTTTTCTTCTCAATAAAAGCATCTTACCTTTATTCTTTCTCCACAATTTTCCTGAACACATAATTTTCAAGTACTAGTCTATAACAGGGATGTTTAAATGTATTTTTATGACTGCAACCCCTAAACCTGTGCTTCAGAAGAGAACAGAATAAAACACCTGCCAGTGGAGTGAGTATGAATTCCCAGACTTGGATCTGGAAAAATAGCAAGGGGGAATAGAACTCACAGAAATCGCCCAAAATTTTGCCCCATACTCAGGAATCTCCTGTGAATAACAATGCAATTCAAAGGTTGTGGGAATTTCCCCAGAAACATTGATTTCACATTTAATGGATTTTAAATGTCATAATTTCCTATTGAAATGCCATGCTGCTTCTGTTTGCATACGATGTATGTCTCCCATACCTTTGCGCTGATTAGAGGGTTCACACCTTACGCTCATTAAAGAGATAGAGGCAACACCAACACAGCTTTCAGACTGATAACACTGCCTGAGGTAGAGTCAGAAACATACAGCAACTCTTTCTGGCAGTTTGCATGAGCAGCAAAATAAATGGATCCTGCCTTCCAATGGATGTGTATCCTATATCCCCTAAAACATCATCTCCAGTTCCCTCCTCCATCTCATGTTCCCTAACCACCCTTCTACCATGCCCTCAGCTGCTGGCAGCTTCCTCTGTGGCCCCTGGCAGCACCCTTTGGACATCTGGGTGCCTCCACATTTGCCATCTGGCAGCACAAATAACACTACAGTTACTAACTGAAGATTATATTTCAGATAAAAAGAAAACTATATGCTAATAGTGAGGAAAAAAAAGGCAACTGTTGCACTGAATTATCTTAGAGTGAAATTAGGAAGAAAAGAACAAACTACCTGCATCTAAGAATGCAAATTACAACAGACAAACAGTTTTCCTGTAACAGTAGAAGCAAACTTATTATCTGATCATACTCTATACTCTCTTTTCATCTTTATCACTTTACAGTTCCTTTTTATCCCCCAATATCCATAGTAGACATTTTATTGTGACAATCACAATCACTTTAGCTATGGTTTGCAGGATACACTAATCTGAAATAAGACAGTATTATTCCGTGGAAGGGAAAAAAGAACCAGAAGTTCTTAATTTGATTCAGGCTTGAGAATAATCTTTCATCTAAATTAATGTTTTTAAATTATAAAAACCATAAAAAGTAGACTACTTTTAAATGCTAAACTAGGTTAAAATCACACTGAGTGATAACCTTCAGCTAGGAGTTTTTTTCATTTTATTTGTTCAGTCGAAGGCTTGAGTGCTTTTACAGGATACTGTCATGGTCAATCTACTTTTCAAAGCCGTAATAACAGTTATTAGGAGAAAAATATACCAACACCATAAAAAAGTGAGCCACACATAGGCTTGGAACAGAAAATGCCTCTCCCCTCAGAACACTGAGGGGACACCTCATCACAGTCTACAGCTTCCTCAAGAGAGGAAGAGGAGGGGCAGGCACTGATCTCTTCTCTCTGGTGAGCAGTGACAGGACCTGTGGGATGGCCTGAAGTTGTGTCAGGGGAGGTTTAAGTTGGGTATCAGGAAAAGGTTCTTCACCCGGAGGGTGGTTGGGCACTGGAACAGGCTCCCCAGGGAAGTGGTCACAGCACCAGCCTGACAGAGTTCAAAGAGCGTTTGGACAGTGCTCTCAGACACATGGTGTGACTCTTGGGATTGTCCTGGGGATATTCTATCATTCTATGACTGAACATTTTAGCATCAGGATCATCCCACAAACATTCAAACTGCTTTCACTGACCTCAGTTTAAAAGTGTGCCTTGAGAAAATAAAGGCAGGAAATCTCCATGCTAGAGGCTGGAGCAGCTAAATTAGTTGCAGTGGAATGACATACTCTGAGTTACAGGATAAGTCTCATAGTAGAGCCAGGACCGCAAACTCCATATCAACTTTTCTGCTGCAACTTTATCATAGAGATAAAAAGCTTTTATTATGGGTTGTTGGCTTTGTTTTATACCATGTCTTAAATCAAGGCCTGAACAATTCTCTCTCATTTCTCTTTCTCTCTATTTTCAGTTGCGAGTCATGTCTTTTGGACTTCACTTCAAGCTCCAACATCTCCAGATCAATGTGAAGTTCCGCCAAATCTAACAGAGCTGGAACTCTGGGGTTGGTTTGTTTGGTTTTCTTTTTGGATGATCTAAGTTTCTTTCTCAGTGAGAGCAGTTTTGCAGAAGCTTCAACTCACACCTTATGTTTTTCAGAAACTGTAGCCAAATTTTCAGATTGGAAATAAAACCTGAGACTTTATGAAGAGCGTTTTATTTCATCGCACATTTTGTTATGAAAGTACCACATGAAGTAGTCAAGTATCTACTAAAGAGATAAAGATTCTTACAAATTGTCAGTGTTTTGTGACATTTCAGTGTTTGTATGACCCCACACAGGACCCCACGCTATCTCACCCTGCTGAGCACAAATTCCTCTCTGCTGTAGCTTTGTTGACACCATGAAGCCAAAAAAGGACTGCTTACATCAATGGAAGCTTTCCACCACAAGCCTTTGTCTTTTACTGATTCTCAGATCTCCCATGTCTACACAGGGCAGTTACATTCATAAATAAATAGCCATGGTTGGCAATGTGCTGCGTTAAAAAGTGGTGTTTAGGTTTTTTAGAGTATAGTTCAACATATCTGAAGCTGTTAGGTGAGCTGTTATATGAACTGTTCCTTGTGTAGACAACTGAGGGCCTTAAAATGTACATCACTCCTTGTTAACCTAAGCCCCTATGCCAGAACTCAAGGTGCATCTAGGTACCTCAAAAGAGAAATGGTAAAGATAAATAATAATAGCCTGTCCATTTTCAGACGGTAGAGTTATTTCTAAGTCACTCATACCTTCAACCACAGCATAAGAAATAACATATGCATCATATACTACTTTATAATAAGTTCTCATTTTTCTATTTTGGTATATTTGCCATATTTAATAGCTTGATTGTGCAGTTCTTAAGAAAAATGTGCCTTACCATGTAAGGAACTCAGTGGCTCTCAGTGTGACTGAACAATACCTTGTCCCACAAGGGATGCCACTGAAATCACCAAGACAACTCAAGGAGAAGAATTTGTCTGCAACAATTCAAGAGAAGTATCTGCTTGTTTTAAACAAGATTTTAACCAGAAAGCTCAATTACTTGTCTTTTTGAAGTAAGCACAGCTGACTTGAGAACAAGCCCCAGTTGCACTTGAAATTAACTCGTAGCTTTGAATTGCTAACATGGATTTTTGCTAGGGGAATCTTAAAAAAAAAAAAAGCTGAACCTTAAATTTTAATGTATTGAGGGTTCTTCCAAGTGGTTTGAACAGTGTTATTTTAGATCTTTTTTTTTTTTACATAAACAATTACAATGAGCATTATTTTAGCATACTTGCACAGCTGACAAGGAAACTCAAACCTATCAGCAGTTACTTTTGGGAGCTTCTGAAGAACAGCAAAAGCATTGAACAATGAAATGACAAATTCGGTATCTATCTTTAATAAGGGAGTGGGGAGAGAGAGAGAGAATTGGGAAATTATGAATTAATTAATTTATCTCCAGTTCTGCAAATCTGACAGCGCAAACTTTGTGCTGTAATCATGCTGGTAATGCCTCTCCTGAAGATGTGTGCGTGTGTGATTCTGCACGTTGCACTTCAAAGGAGAGAGGAATCAAGGGAAACCAAAGGGGAGTAATGAGAATGACTGAACACCTGTGAAGACTGACTAGTGAAGAAGAGTTCAGTAGCTGGATTTTTTAGGGTACAGAAGAGGGTCTAAGGACAAGAATGTTCTCACAATCCCCTGAGGCTGCTGCTGAGAGCAGAACAAGCAGGTTGGGGTTTCTAGGAGGACAGGCCAAGGAGCATTGGCCTGCAGTGGCAGCGAAGAAATCCCTGCCTAGCTATTAGGAGCAACGTTCTAGATGAACAACTGCTGGAGCACTGCCAAGAGGCCTCCTGTGTAGAGCATGGAGTCTCCACTAGCTGTTTTAGGCCTAGGTTAGCAACACATCTGTAACAGTCTTAATATATTTGATCCAACCAGGGGGCAAAGGGAGGATGAGAACGTTCTGGGATGGTCCTAATTTTCTTTTATCATCTTATTTAAAAAGCTATGCCTTCCCAGATGTAACTAAAAACTTTAGCTTTTTTTTTTTCCCTGCCTGAGAATAACTGTTTTATTCTGCTGTATCTATTTCTTTAATGTAAACCTAAAGTTCCAGAGAAATCATAGGCTGTCATGCTCTGCTCTCCTAGTTGTGACTACACATAGGCTTTGCACTTATAGAGCTATTTTTAGAAGATATGGTTTTGAATCAGAGGCCTTGCTTTATCTCCAGGTATGAACTTCTGGGTCATTTCCTTTCCTATACAACAGTTATATTCATGTAAACTAATTTTATATACATCAATTTCATCCAAAGGAAACTATAGAACAGTTAATCCATTTAACTGTACATTGAAGACCATAAACCATATATACAAAAGTTAGAAAATGCAAGAATGTGGGCTGCCGCCTTAACTTTACACAGTGATCTCACTGTATAAAGGTCTTTAGTTACATGATGATACTTTTTATTTTCTTCCAGAGAAATCTTGTCTCATTTGGCAGACTGGTAATGCTCAGGGAGGGATTTCAGCAGAGCAGTACAGTGAAAGGATTGGCTGGTCTCAGCTCAGACAAAAATACAGAGAAAACTGGATTCCATCTGTACCTTTTCAACATGCTTCTATGTGACAATGACAAATCAGTGACACCTTCCTTCCTTAGATGAGGTCTAATTTCTCAATTCACTGATCCCTGATTTGAAGCACTGCAGCTTGGTCTGTAGAAATATAAAGCGCTCTCACTTCCAACAGGAGTCATTGAGAGATGTTTTTTGAGATGCTAAGTAACACTTCCTGTTGAGAACTCTGAAAAATCCAGTTCGCAGTATCTCAAATACAATGAACGGTTTTGACGTACACTTAACTTTCTCCTTGGTTTCTAACTTCTTCTAAAGTAAAAAATGACAGTATGTGCCTATAAATGTAACAGCATTGTGACTTATATCTGAATATACATGCTCATGTCTGGATACCTTCCAATAGCAGATTCATCTATCATGTGTTATCTCAAAAATCAGCCTCATCTAACATCAGAGAGAAAAGGAGTGCATGATTCATACTAATGCTCACTAGAATCAAAATTTAAAACTGAAAACCTGTAATTGGACTTATTCTACTGTGCACGTTTGTTGATGCTGAATGGACAAAACAGCAATTCAGAATGAAGTGGAAACCGAGGAGCTGCTGGCAGACGATGCGAGAGCCTGTGGCTGTGGCAGCTGAGGTGTCACCACTGCCTACCTGCATTTCACATCAGGAACAAACTGATACTTTTCTCTCTCTGGTTGTTTATAATTTGTAGGATGACTTCCCATACTTGCCAAAGACCCTAGTTTCCAGTTTTGGTTGCATAAACGGGCAAGATTGGAAAATTGGAAAATTTGGTCAACTGCAAAAAGCCCTCTAGCCCAAAAGACTGAGAGCTCTTGTTATGTATATCTCTTGAATTTGCCTACTACTATTACTACTATTTTACTAACCAACACATAAAATTGAATTTAAAATTTAAATCACATAGAACTGTAATGGAGATAAACAGTCTCCTCTCCTTTCTCACCTAAAAAGTCCACCTTCCATCACTTTTGGTCTCATGTTGTGTCCGTGAGAGTGAAAGCAATAACACTCCATTTTAAAGAAAGAGCTGCATATTTTTTAGTTTGATGTCACAGAAGGAAAATGCTGCTGTGCTGTTAGACTTTGAAAGTGTAAGCAATTGCCAAACAGACTGCCCTCAATGGTTATCTTTTATAAATGCTGGTGACCATTACATTAAAAATGAACTTTGAAATGTTGCAGCCTGATTTATTTGAGTCATCACAGCAGATGCCACCAAAGCACCAGGCAAAGGGCATAGAATAAATAAGTATCATATCACTACCAGTGCTAGCACTGAGGGTGTCATTTGCTCTACAGATGTATTGCAAATAAAAAAGAAAAAGAAAAATTAGGACCACATTACAAGTGAAAAATAGCTGCAAATATAAGTGAGAACAAATATTTTGGAAAACATTTTGGGAAGTTAATGCAAGTGTTTTAAAAATCCTGATTATCATGTCTCTCGTGAGTTAACAGGCACATGAGTTTTCAGACATGCTCATTAACTTTAAGTAATGGCTACAGTACAACTGAACGGTGCCACACCATGTTCTGCAGGAGCTGGAAGTGGGGTTGCTTTGAGTGGCCTACACTGCATCAGGGGGAAGGCCAGATTAAATGCTGCAAACTGAGAACGGTGCCACTGAAGTTAAAGGCACAGGGATCTGAATTCTTTACTGAAATCATTCACGAAACTGAAGGCCAGGCACACAGAGGTCCCATCATACTGGAGCACAGTCAAAACACTTGGCCTCATTCTAAGATGGTATGATAGGAAAACCCTTCTGCTGTTAGTGAGGGTCTCGTGTAGAGTCTCACAAACAAGAAGGAAGGCAGAGCCCCTGGCACCTTCTCATTTAGTAATGTGACAAGGAGCAGAAGCAACCTAAAAGTTCATGTATTTATGTTTCAGTTCACTTTTCCTTGTTAACTTACTTTTCTGGTTTTAGATCCCTGTAAATAATTCCAAGACCATGGAGGTGGTCTAATGCCAAGGCCAGCTCAGCTAAGTAGAACTTGACATCCTCTTCTGTAAACATCACCTAGAGAGAAGGAAGAGAAGACCATATCTATTTATTAGACAGTGGTGGGCTGGCTTGCCTTAAACAGACACGGAAAAGGAATTGTCTAACCTGGGAATCCTGGAAGGACCATCATATCAGGTTCAATTTTCCATAATTTTTCTGAACTGACATTAACAATTCTTACCAGATTCTCTCTATAAAACAAAACTTGATCTGTTGAGTACCTCTGTTCCTTAAAATATGCTGCTCTCATTTGTCTGTTTGATCTGTTTAGGTGACATTATGTCACAATATTAGGAATCAATTATAACTCCTTAGCCTTTGGAAATGAACAGCAAAATTAAACACATTCAGTGCAGCCCATATTGCTTTCCTATCTCTTAACTTGCTAAAATCTTGGCATTTGGTTACCAAATTCCCATGAAATAGCATGGGAAAACGTTTCTGTGGAAGTGAAATACTTCCAAGTCTGAGCAGAATACACAGCATGAAGAGACTCAGAGATGGATTTTAAACCTCATGCCTTGGAGGATCAAGAAATCTCGGTGCAGATGCCCTAAGCAGTGATGTGCTGTGTAACATGCAGGGCCTGATGAGGTGCCAGCTAAAGACATTGTTTTCTGTAGCTGATATGGATACTGCTAAAACTGAGAGCTGTGGTTTAGGTGAGAAAAAACTTCTGTAATCAAAAAACCAACAAGCTCTGAAAAATTCAGATAGCAGGAAACTCCTTTGGTTCAACTTCCATGTTATCTCAGATGTTCTCTTTAATTAAATTTCAATATGCACAGAGATAATAATGCAGAAAAAGAAGCTGATATATTGGATACACAAGTGTGAATATTATGCATGACAGAAGTAAAATGAGTCAGCTCAATACAAATTTACTTGTCATATATAAATGTAAATTCTGCAGTAGAAATTGCAGAGCTTAATTTTAAAATGAAGTCTCTGCTTTCAAAAAGGGGCAGCCAAAATATCTGATGCTTTAAGAAGTTCCAGACAGCTGAGAGAAAAAAAGAGATGATTCAGAGAACAGATGTCACATAATTTAATTAAGAATTTTACTGCAAAGGCTAGAAATAAAAACACAAGGAAAATAATAAATAAATACACAAGCAAAAGCACTCAAATTTAATTGTAGAGAATGTAAAAATTGCATTAATTTTAAAAGAAATTTAAATTATTTATAAGATTTAAAATAAATAACGTGGGCAAGAAATAAGTCAATAGAATCCAGGAAAAATCTAATCTATACATATACACCTCGTTAAAGCTGAATGTCTCAAAAAGAGCAGGAAATAGGCAAGCTCTGCATGCATGCAATATATATGTATATGGGATCTGACTGAAAGTCCACTGAAATCAATACCATTCAACCAAATCTGTAACAACAAATTGCAAACAGTTCAAGTTTTCCCAGAACTTCTTTCCTTGCAATATCTTGCCCCTAAACAGCTGCAAAGTATAGGCAGACAAAGTGAACTGCAAACACTGAAAAAAGAGAAGTATGTTTTTACTGTCAGCTTAAGAGGACTCGTTCCTGGTGGAATACAGCAGAGAAGTCAGTGAATTGCCCGGGAAAAGCTTTGGGGAAAACATGAAGCTTTAAAGAAGTACAAAGTCTGAGCTGTTATCTTCCAGTTTTGAGTTCCCTGACTGTGCAGAACAGGACCGGCACTCTTAGGCAAGAGTTACATTTTCTGTCTTCTTCCATGAAACCAGAGAGGCCCTTGCTGAAACGGCAGCGCTGCCTCGCTAATAAAGATTGGTCTCATGACAATAGCAGAAAGATATTTTAAATTTAAATTTTTAAAATACTTTTCCTCATATTAAAAGTAACTGCTACCAGAGACTGAATATTTATACAAGGATCATTACTCGGCAGTGTAATTAACTTGTTACCAATGTCTTCTTGCATTAGCAAACAAGCCTTAAATGCAAATACTTGGGGTCCCAAGGTGCAGCATGCACAGCAGCCTGCAGCATGTCACTGAATCAGGAACTGAATGGGGGGCGGGGGGAGGGGGAACGCTAGGGAACTTTTGACTGAACATACTGTTTTCACAGCTTTTTTAGTCCGTCAGTAGCTCCCCAAACCCAAGAAGAGCAACAGAGCTTCCCCTAAAGATGGCATTTGAAAGGTGCCTATCTTTAAAGACTGTGTGATAAGTGGTTATTCGCACCTCTGTTCCCACACCCTGGGAAGTACCAAGGGCTGGGGACATCGTGTTGGTGACAGAAAACACCAGGGCATAGACAACTGCAGGGCAGCCATCCTGCCTCACTGGAGCCTCCGGCACTTCTACAGGGACCTCTCTGGGTGTGCTGGCTCACAGAGGTTTGGAGATACAGGAAAGAGCTAAATGAACCTAGAAAACCTGCTGCAGCTGCTCTGTACGGGCACCAGAGAGACTCGGGTTTGGGACGTTCCCTGCCTGCAGCAGTCCTTCTCCACGGGCATGGCATGCAGAGGACAGGGGAGGAGTGAGAGCCTGGGGAAGGTATGGAAGCAGCAGCTGCTCGTGGCAGGCAGAAGGAGGGCAGGTGAGGGCCGTGATAGCCAATCTCTCATGCCCAGGGTGGCGTGTGGCCCTTGACCCGCTCCCAGCAGCTGCAGGGGCTAGCCCTGACCCATGGGCATCTCTTCCCTCTCCTAATAGTGTGTGTGTTTTTCCAGCGGTTCTGTGCTCACCCCGAGGGCAAAATGTATTGGGGATTGATTTCTCAGACTGTTTTTCATCACATCCAAGACTTATTTTGAAAGCATTGAGTCTGGGGCTATTTTGCTACAGGAACGGCTTAGCAGTGGTGCAGTTTTCTCTGGCAGTGATGCCTACATGGTATGTGCTGCATTACCTCTGGCATAATTCAAATACAATTATTAAGAACCCACTTAACCATGCAAGACGAGACAGCTCTATTACATATATATAGGACTATTCCCAAGGCCATTTTTCATTCCCACAAACTCAATCTGAGTTCTGAAAATCCAAGACAGTCTTTAATTTCTGAGTTAAAGATCTATCAGCTTACCTCTTTGGAGAGTCTGGTGAAAAGGTCCCCTCCCCGCAGGAAATCTAGTATTAGATACAACTTTCCCTCTGTTTGAAATGCTGCATTAGAAAAGGATGGAGATGTTGGAAGTTTGAATCAAGATAAAGTCCCCAATGAGTAAGTCCTGTTGACTAGCAGTCTATCATTCATGCCATTGCTTCACTGTCATTTCAGAACTTTGAGAATCAAAAAAAAATTATTTCTGTATCAAACTTAGCAAGTGAGCTTAGGCTATGGGAAAAAATAATGTCAGCTGAGAGACAATAGTGCATTATTAATATATTCCTTTCTGTGCTAAGCACCTATGAATTAACACTGTTTCCCACTCCACAAGGTGTCAGGAGTCACTGAGAGCAAGGCATAGAGAAAAGTTCCCATGTTTGTGTGAGAGGAGATTCCACACTACCCAAACGTCCTCAGAATACCCATTACAGTAATTATGGGGCTGGCATGGCAGGAGGTAGCTCCAGCAAGACATCACATTCATGTACACACATATACAAATTTAGACTGGTACTGATTATTAAAACCAGCTTTTATTTAAATTCTCTGTCTTTCTAAACAATACCTGACTGCGTGTGTAAGGGGTTGGCAGATGTAAACTCATCAGCTACCCCACCAGCACCACCTACCACATCAGACTTTATGAAAAATTTATTTCAATAGAGGAATGGCTGAAACTTAGAAATATTGAATTTCTCCTTTAGCATAAATGAAGAATTTCACACAGGTAGCCTCTATGACTTTGTTAGAAACAGAGTCACAAGTAGGCGGGGGTATCTGCATGGAAGTGTAACACATCTAGTCACAATTCCCCAGCCAATTTAAGAACAAACATGAATTATATTTTATTATAGTTACCATAATGAAGCTTGACTATGAAAGGGTGGTTCACTTCTGCCAAAATATCTCTCTCCATTTTAGATCGTACCCGATCCCGAACTATAAAGAAAGAACAATAAGAACAGTGACATATAAAGAGGCAGCATGGTCACTGGATACAGTACCGGAATAAGGTTCTGGCAATCTGGATTCTGATTCTCACTCTGCTGATGGCTTGTAGTATGACCTTAGGCAAATCAGACCACTCAAGCATCCTCTCTTTCTGACTGTCTGCTCTGTGCAGTAAATTCTCCAGGAAGGCCCTGTGTCTTTCTCTATAGAGAGCTGCCCTAACTAAAATGACTACAGTATTACAAACAATGAGAAGGCGATTACACTTCACAGAAGAGAATGCTAATGTGAAAATGAAAGCTACACAAAATTAATAACTTTACTTCATTTAAGATGAAACAGAATGTACCAGTCCCAGAGCAAGTCAGATTAATCTTGTGCAAATTAATTTATTGTATTTCGCTGATGCTAGCAGCGTTTATGACGTATCACTGAATAGCACTTTCTGGAAGTGATTTATATATCAAATATTCAAAACTTCCAATAAACCACCCCAACAATCAGTAATAAAGAAAAATTCCAAATAAAAATAGTAAGTAATTATTTTTTATATGTAGAAATAACTTTATTGTGTGATAGCAGAGAGAAAAATACTTTGTGTGGCTGAGATGAATAGAGATTAAGGGAAATCATAATTTCAGAGGTGAGCTGAGTTCAAGCAAAACAAAACTAATGCTGAAGACTTCATACCAAAGCCATTTAGCAGAATATTCAGACACTGAGAAGGATTCAAGTCCCCATGTTATCAAGTTTTGACCCTAAAGTCGCATTTTTCAGTCAATCACTATTGTATTTAAAGTATTCACATTTTCTTCTTCCTTTTCAAAATGCCAATATGCTTTTCAGATGAAAGCATCTACAAGAGATATTATGAAACTATTTTAGGTAGCAAAGCCTGAGTTCTCAGTCAGATTCTGACACTGCAGGCATGTGTTGTGGAGCTGCTCAGAGGCTGAGTACTCCCAGCACCCAAGTAAGGAACATACCATAACAAAACCCCAGTCTGTTGCTGTACTCCAAAAATTGATGCACAGAAATAGGTCCAAACCAGCTGATCTGAAAACCTGAAATAGCACTGGCGACAGACTTGGGTTTCTTGCTATTTTGATGCTTTACTTAGGCCAATAGCGACGTAAGCTTTACTAGCTCATTCAACCTAAGCTACCTTGTAGATAAATTCAAAACAAAGGGAATTGTGGAATTTTAATCTCATCCCACAAGTAAAAATCACACATCATACACTCACAAAATGCTTAACGCATGTGAAGGCAGACTCTTTCTTGTGCTGTACATCAGTGATGATCCCAGGTGGGAATTCATGTTGGATAGGTGGGCGTTGATGGACACTCTACATGAGACATTTCCCATTAAGCTTGGTTAGGAAGCCTAAGGAAGTGCCTGCCTGCATTTGCACTGCACAGTTGTGAGAACAGGCTGCCAGAACAGCAGCACACGCTTCTCCAGCCACCATTTTAACCCCTCAGCAGGCAAAGGCCCAGCTGTGCAGCCCAGCGCTTTGCCGAGCCCCTGTGCCCTGAGCCCTGCTTGCTGCTGTGGCGGTTACTGCGCGTGGACCTGCCAGGGTGCCAAGCCACCCTTCTCCCCACATGCACACAAGAGGCACACCAGAATTAAAGAGAAGGTGATGTCACCACAGAAGACATCGCGCTCTCCAGTCACCGCCCTGTAACCACTCTGAACCTGTAGCTGCTGCATTATGGGGCTACACTTCCTTTTTTGATAACCTGTCTTTCGGGAGCAGAAATCCAGCCCGTGAAGCCGGAGGCTCAGCAGCACTGCAGGTTGTCCCCACCTGGGCACTGCTGTCCTCATACAGCCTGGGCCAGCCCAGGACCCCACACTGCACCACTTGGTGGCAAGACCACTAATGACGGTGTGTGGCAGTGGGATGGGCTCTGCCCTGCTCCCTGGTGCCCCCACATGTGCCCCATCATGCTTCCCTTGGGGCCAGCTGGATCCTGTCAGGGTAGGGATGCTCTAAATTAGTGCTCCTATGGCAGATACCATTTTCCACTTTTAACTTTCCTCTTTAAAATCTTATGTAGAGAAAGATCCAGCAAGACTGTGCATATTGCGGACATCTTAATGGGCTGCCTTGGCCAAGGGCACTGGGCTGCAAAGCAAACGTGATAAACAGCAAAGTCCCAGTGTGAGCATCTGCTCACTGCATTGAGGTACAGGACCTTGGTCCCTCCCCAGAGTCCTCTGGAGGTGGCTCAGGGCAGGACCTGGTGATGTGGTTCTCTCTCTGAGTGGGTCAGTCTCTCTCCAGTGATTTTGGAAACTGTCTTCTTGATGTCACCAGGCTGAAACTGGCATTTGAAAGCTTTTTTAAACTAGGAATGGCTTGTCGGATGATAGGTTTGGTGTCTTAGTGACTTTTTCCTCTATTTTTTTGTCCTTTTTGACAATTTTAACCAAAGTGCTGCTGAATCCCCTGACTTGAAACATCTGGGAGAGAAATCCCCCTGCATGTCTGACAAAAGTATCTGCCACTTAGAGAAACCTGTTTCTGCAGGAAGATACATACAGAAAAGACACAAATAAGGTCAAAGATTTCACAATCTGCTCAGAGAGGTTTGGCAAAAAGCATTATTGATCATAAATTATTTGCTCATCCCTACCTTTCAAATGACCTTTCAATAAGAACTGTCACTTTTTAACCAGGAGTGGAGCATTAATTAATTAATAAAGCAAGAACAAAGGGACCTACAAACTAAGTTAATTAAATCATCATCAACAAGTATCACAGCAGAAGAAATAAAATAGTGAATAAAATGATGGCTTTAAATTTCATCCATTACTCTCCTCACTTCCTTAAAACTCATCACTTTGCCTCAAGTGGAACAAAAGCAAAACAGGACTCAGGCCTAGGAACTTGGAACTCGGTTCCAAATTCTTCACATACCACAGGAACACAAAAAAGATAAAGAAAATAGAATATATACATAGAACTCTGTGCAACATTCTTTTCAATTCTATTGCTGTTATTTTAATCTGTTTTTAATGCTGTCTGTTGTAGACAAAAGCAGAGAGCTAAATTCTAAATTCAAATCCACACTGCCTATGTCCAGAAGACAAAGTACTTGCGTGGTGCCTAATTACCTGAGATATGGAGAAATACAGGCTGCCTAAAAGTGATCATAGTCTCACTTCAATGGTTCTGCTTGGAAATACGATTTGCATTACTGTGTTTTTGTTCCACGCAGAACTAAACTCAAATCCCCTAAAGAGCAACTTTTCATGTTGCACCTTCATCAGCAAAGCATTATTACAACACAAAGAAAAAACAGAAAAGCGTCCTGTTGACACACTGGATGTAGAAGTAGACCAATAATGTCACATAGGGACTTCACCTGCTTTTCTTTTGAAATGCATGTCATTTTGCGAATTTTATTTTTCTGGAAGAAAGATCCTCTGTGTCCCGAAAAATGGAACCTTTTAACGATGGGGAAAGAGCCATTATATCAGAGCTTTACCACTCAGCCCTATGCTTCTGCAGCAAAGGTAGAAAAACAGACCTACAGAGCAGGAGACACTCCTTTGTAGAAGGGCACTCTGAAAAATCAGTAAGAACGTAGACTGGATTTTAGGAGCCCAGGGTCTGGAGGAGGTCATTTTATCTCCTCCTCTCCTCTCCTCTTTTTTTTTTTTCCCCTTTTACATGAAACAACACATTTGGCTTTAAAGAAATCAAAGAGTTCCCTTTGTTTGTTTGTATTAAAGTAGCCTTGATGCTCCGATGTCGAGATTCGGAATGACAGATGTCTCTAAATCAATACTACACGTTAGTATTGAACTTCCATTTATAGTCTTTATCACCTATTCTTTATTCTCTCTGTTTGTAAAAGTTAATTAAATCTCACAATATTCCTCTGAAGTACCTCTGCTCAATTTTCTGACAAAGAGAATTAAAGAACAGATTGATGAAATCTGATGCTATATTAAAAAAAAAAAATCACATGGGACTTATCAAGAGCAAACAAGGGTTCTAGGACATATGAACTCTGCTGAAAATAAATTCTCAGAGCAGTAACCTGAGCTCTTGTCATGTTTTCCTCATAGCCTTCCCCAGCAAGGAGCAGCCTGGTGAGCTGAGGGTGCTGCACGGTCGCCTCCTTCCTACCCCATGGAGCCTCTGGCAGCTGCAACCTCCTGCTGTTTCCTCACTGGGACACTGACTTGGATCTCTCTTTTTGACCAAAAAAATCTACAGACGCTGCAGGAGATTAAGTGTGTTTTAGATTTTTGGCTGAAATCAGCTGCTGGGCTCAACCCCATCATTAAAGATGTACTGACTGACAGACCAGCCAGATGATCACATAAATCTCATGTCCTTATTCAGAGGTAAAAATTTCAATTTTTGTGTATTTTAAAGCAGAACTTGGACCAACTGAATATCCACAGATGTGCTTATGCGTAGCTCCCAGGTAAAACCACTCTCCACCAAGGTCTGCGGGCTGTGGATGTGAAATGGTATCCAATCAGCCAAACCCTATGGTGATGTACATCACCAGCAAAGTCACAATTACAGCCCTTACAATCGCATAAATCAGTTCTAACTAAATTCATTACAACCAGACTCAATAAACAGCTTGATGAAGAGAAAAGAAAGCTGCCATCTGCTAGAAGGGAAATCCCTCTAAAAATCTAAAACCTACAGCTGGAAATACATCTGTTCCCAACTTGTGCAAAACTGAAAGTCTTCAACACCTCTGCAGAGTTGCACCTGGAACTTTTTTTCTTTTTATGGAAAGCATCTGTTTGATTTAAATTTATTTACCTTAGTGGATGTGATATCCTGTGAAATCATCAGTTAAGTATTTTTTCTTGAATTTGAGTGTAACATGTTCCTACATTTCATTTGCTTCAGTTGAACAGAGTTATAGCTATTTTTTATAATTATTACTACTATTGCAGGCAATAACAACAATTTCAGTATTAACTCTTACTGACAGGCAATAATTACCTATGCTCTAGGTCCAGGCATCATTTCAAAATGACAAATGAGTAAGAGGGCTGGCCTTAGAATTCAGAGGTCCCAGTAAACACTGTTCATCAGTTGCTCTGGAAATTATGATGACTTGAAGGAAGAAATTGGTTTCATATAGTTTTACAATAAAGAAAAGCTGTTTAAAAGATGTATGAGACAGTTGGCATTTTCTCCCCTCACAAAATAGATACTTGAAATTTAGTTCAAGCCTACAAGAAACCAATAAAGAAAAGATGACCAGCACATACAGTTCTCAGTCCTACTCTTAAATAAAGTCTAAAGCAGGATGAATTTTTTTCCTTCAAACTTCTTTCATATCTCCTGGGAGACTTTTTTTCTCTTGCAGCTCTTGCCCTGCTGCAGTGCTGGCTAACAAATATGCAGCTGCAAAGAACAGGCAGCACCAAGATTCATATTTCCTATCCATGGGGCATTTCAGTCTCAAATGAGTGTCTGCCTTGTGTTTTGCTATTGAGACGTTGCTAAGCCGACAGAAGCAATGAAGAAGTTATTTTTTTCTTGTCCTGCTTGAGATGGAGATGATCCAGACATCCAGGAACTGCTGGGTCTCTCAGGGTAATGAGTTTCACCGCTTGCCTTTTAAGCTTGAAGCCCAGCATGGTTTAATCAACCATTGCTGCTCTCTGCTCTGAAAACACACCTGTTTTGTGGGTGTTATAGGGAGAGCTGAATAAAGTTTGTGCATCAATTTACTCTGGAAGTGTGAAAGTTGTCTTTGCTTTGGTATTCACCACAAATACTTTCTGCAGCACAACATCAAAGGCAAAAATACAGCTTTTATGACTGAAAAGTACAAGAAGTGAACACTGGCTCAGGGGTGAAAATGCAAAGATAGGCTCTTATGCCAGCCTTCTATAGGAAAAAAAATTGTTCCCTTTATTCAGTCTCTCCAGGTCTAAAAAGCCAGTTGTACCAAAAGGGGCATTTCCTCTCCTTCAGGATCTTTGAGCAACTACTAATTCACTTGCAAAGCCTGGGAGAGGTGAAAGGGGGTGAGGGTGACCCAGGATCTCTCCAAGCAGTTCCTGGCACACCAACTCAGGGCAAAGTGCCCCCATGTGAGGGTGATTTAAAGCCCACCCAAGTCTGAGCCCCTACTATTTTGTTTAATGGCGTGGTATGAAACCTTCTGCCTGGTCCAGTTCAGATATATAAGGATGAGACCAATAATCTTTTGTAAAATATTAAGTGAGAATTCCTGGAAGGAGAGGAAATGTGGTATTTCCTCTCTGTGTAGAATGCATGTACTGGGATGCTGTCATTTGCCACCAGGGCAGTTTTAGTCATAGGTGGAAGTAATTCTGGTAAATGTTTTCTGTAGACCTGTTTGAAACTTGCAATTATGAATATTTCAAAAGATGTTTTTGCTGTGGGTTTTTGTTCTCAAAACTAGAACAAAAAGCCTAAATTCGGCAAGTTTTGCCAAAATTAAATTGAGAAAAATTGTTTTGGCTGCACCAAAGTACTCTTTGTTAAGGGTTGTTTTTTTTTTTAAATCTCATCTTTCTTAACACTAATTATAATGTACAACTATAAAATATGTTTTAAAAACGAACACAATCAAACCAAAGAATTCTGCTGAAATTCTTAATATTGATATTTCATCAAGCAAAATTCCCCTCAACAGTCCTGTTCCTGTGGACAGAGCCTCTATCAGAAAATCAGTCTTTTCTTTATCACTTGTAACATAAATTCAGAAGATGGAATAATAAAAAACCCCACCAGGAAGTTTTAAAACAGAACCTCTATGTCTTCCAGGTTTAGGGTAGACATACAGAGTTATCAAGTGATGTTTTTGCGATTGTCCTACGTGGAGTTTACCAGCTTAGTTCTGATATGGGTAACATGAGGCAGTGGCTGGACAGTGAGAGGTTCACTTCTCAGAAGGGAGGGTTTGGATGGCTTTGGTCAAAGGACAGGAGGCAAATGTTGACATTCTCCCTAAGCTGCCCTGACCACAACTGCACTATGCCGACTACTCACTCTAAACACTCCTTCCATTAGGCTGCTGGGATGTGGTAAACACAGAGCCAGTTCAATATGACTTGTTCTAACAACATTTTTTGGATGAGTGTTTCAGTTACTGAATTGCAAACATTTTGGTTTCCGAAACAAATAACTAGTATATTTAAGGCATCACTGAGGAAGCTGGGATAGTGGCTTATCATCCAACACTGAGGACACACTTCATTTAGGAGATATGAAGCCATGAGAGAGCTTCTATTTGTAAACCACACAGGATGAGGTTTATCAGGTTACCCATAACCCAGCCATCCATGCTACCTGCACACAAAAGAGACAGGAATTTAGAATTTAAATATTTCAGTAAAATTGTGGCATTTAATGTCAACATTCAGACAAAGCAAACCTCTGCTTTTCCCAGGACCTGACATGTGATGCAGACATACTTAATATAGCTCTGCTGATGTGTTTGCCTCATAAAAATGAAAAAGCATCTGCGAGACGGCTGTCTGTCACTGAAGAAGCCTCTAGTCCCACCAGCAAGCAATGTGTGAAGTCAAGGCAAGGTCATTTCCTAAATTAGAGCATAAGAAAAAGCCCAGTCTTTCACTGTTATCAACACGCTCATTAAAGCTTTGCAATCAGCAAGCCTTGGTCACACAGACAACAACAACAACGACAGCAAAAGGCTGATTTATTGTGTTCTCCTTTGAGAAGAGAAACACAGTCCTCAAACAATTGTGAACTGGTTTTCAGCCTGGACTCCACTACCGTATAGGGAGTGTTGTGGAAGATGTGACTAAGTTCAGAGAGTTTCTGGGTGAAATCATGGCCCTAAAACAGTCAATAGTAAAACTGCTGTTGACATTAATAGGATCTCACCATCTACATCTCAGTCCCTATATACAGTTCTGAAAACACATGTAGCTGCTTGAGCTCTAAAAGAATATCTAACTGTAAAGGAAATCTTGGTTTTTTCTCCCTGTTACTGAGTAACTGCCAAAAGCGAAACATAAACGGTACTGAGCAATGACTACAGGGAGACAGGAGGAGAGCAGATAAATATTTAAAAGATATAAACATGGAGGGAAAAGAAGACTTATTTCTCAAAAAAAAAAAGGAAAGAGATTAATATAAATAGGAGGAGGTAAGTGAAACAGAAAAAGAGGAAATGTAGGCTATGTCGGGCAAACTGTAACTGCACGAACCCCTACTGAGCAGAGTAATGGCTTGGGATTGGAACCTCCTTACCGACACATTTTAAAACAAAACTGAACAGAAAAAGTTGAATAACTATTTAGTGAGAAACCAGCCTGGCCTGACTGCAGGGGAATGAGACTGCATTTTTCACTATGTGCTACTTTGCTGCAGCAACTCCACCTCAATAAAGGACATCTTAAAAAAAAAACCAACCTAGATTTCATTATTATGCACAAGTGTTTGGACGGCTGTCTGAAACACAGCATTTGTAGCAGGATTAATGTCCATTCCAGCAAAGTGAAAAAAATATCAGGAACTAAAAATTCATATTGACAGTGAACTTGAAAACCCTGTAAGAATAACCAGGAGCAGTTTAGTTTCCACACAGTGCTTTTAATTCTATGATCTCAGACAGTCTTATCAAGAATCTTTGATCTCTAAGGCTGTTAGCCCTCTGGGGCCACCCAGCCCTGTGACCACCAGCCCTGGGACAGTCCTTCCAGTGACTGCTAGCAAATCATACTCCTCACACACACAGTGCAAACTTTCAGGCTTCCTCAAACCTTTGCTTTGGAAGTTGCTTGCTTTTTGCTGGGAATACCATGTGAAAACAAAAATACAAAACAGTACTTCTAAATGTACACTTGAAAATATTTATTTCTTATGATAATATACAAGGGTCAAGATAGTACCTAGCTATATGACATTGACATTTTACATTGCAGAGCTTATTATACCCATAATGAAACCAAATTTGAACAGATAAGCATTGACAAAACCTATACAGAAGATAAATATTTTAAGGATATCAAAATGTAGGACAAAGATTTATCAAAATAAAAGGAAAGAAAGGAATATAAATAGAAGGACATAAGTGAAACAGAAAAAGAGGAAATGTAGGCTCTCTTTCAGCAGAAAAGTAAATTCTGAGTTTACAGTGTTGATGAATACAATTCGCACTCAATAGCAACTATGTCACAGCCCCAAAAAAGATCTGAAAGATGACCAGGGATGACAGCACAATTGTCTGAACAACTCAGGCTTTGCCCAACTTTACAAAAATAATCTACTGCTGCTGAGAAAATATCAGTTAAATTACTGTGCCATGGAGACCTTTCGAGTGGGTCAATTACTATCACATGCAGATAGAAAATGCTGTAGAGAAAAACAGAAAGGAGAGGCTGTCATTGATGCTGATTGCTGGTCTCTCCTCAAACATCGTCAAATCCTCCATCTTGGAGCAAATGCCACAGCCACTAGGAAGCCAAAACTGACATGAGTGACCTACATGAAGAGTGTGAAAAGAGAGAATAATTTTGCTTCTGTTGAAACAAATCCCAGATGCAGTCTCCCACATTGTGCTATCTAACTTTTATGGAGAGCCAGCTAGGTGCTAGCACTCCAGGAGCAGCTGTGAACAGAATGCCTAGCCAGCTGTTTGGTGAAAGCTTACAAGTGATCCAACTGCAGTGCTGTGAGGAAAACTATCACCAGTGCAACTGACCCCTGTCCTTTGCTGTCACTCTGACTTAAAATGGCATCAAGTGACACCGTTGACCTCACTGTTAATGTGTCCTCATGCTTGAAAGAAAACAAGATTTTTCTCCTGCGTTATGGGAACCGATAAAAGCAGTTGGATGCAACTCCCAGAGGATGCTTAAGAATTTGGTTTTGTTTGGTTTTTGCATAAACGCACTGCAGTCGCAGGCAGCTGAACTTGGTTAAATGGCAATTACTCTGGCTGTTGCAAATGGTGCAACTTATTCAATGAACAGAACAAACGAATGCTTGTCATATAGATAATGGATTTGTAACACAGCCAAAGACTTGCAGAGTCCATCAGGGAGGTTAAAAATCCCAGGGATATTTAGCTATTGTATTTTCAGTTTAGCTTTCCACTACAGCTATAAATTTATTCAAAAGCAGAGTTGATTCATAGTTCTGATTATTTCAAATAATCAATGCATTATACAGAAGAGACATTTCCTTCATTTGGAATCTTTAGCCATTAAATTCCATAATGTGGTAGGTTGCACTTAAGTGGGGAGGGGTGTTAATAACATCTCCATTAATATCTGACTATTACTCCTCCGAGAGGCAGTGAGCACTGTGAAGAGCAGGCTGGCATAATTAGGTTAGCATTACAGATATGGAGATAGAGCAGAGGAGCAGCAGTAAGGGTAGCTGGTTTGTGTTCATGCAGGAGGCTGGCAGCAGAAATGTGAGCATAGCCAAAGACTTGTGATTCTTAAACTGAGGTACCAGCTCCCATGTTAGACACAGCCTGCCATGAAAGAACACACTACATTACATAATTCAAAGGAGATGAAGACTAAAAGCATCTGAGCCCATATGTGCCAAAAGAGCAATTTTTCTTTTCCTGTAATTCGCAGCCTTGTGGTACCAACAGCAAGCTCTTGGACGTCAGGCAGGATTAAAAGGCTTCCAGAGGTTCATTCACGTGCTGAACAGCTGACTCAATGGCTTGCCAGCAACAGCTTCTCTCTTTTGGCAGTGGGTTTCTAAAAATTAGAAGCATCGCAAGCAAACACAAAGCTTACAAAGCTCCTTTAAGACAGTGCAAGACAAACAAGACACAAAAATTTTCAAGCCTCAAGACTAAGACAAAAGAAAACCAGAAAAGTAGACCTTCACATGAAGATTTCCATTTGGCTTATAGGACACCAGCCAGAGAGGCAGAAGAAAAAGGGCAGCGGGTAAGATAAAGCCACTGCTTTACCAGTGTTTTGCTGTCACAAGGAAAGCCCAGCTGGCCTGAGTCCATCCCGTCCACTGATAAAGTGCCTAACTCTTAAACTAAACACATGGGAGAAGGAGAGTGGAAGTTGACAGCTGCAAGAAACCACCCTCCAGAAATCCTCACAGAATCATGGATTCATAGAATATGCTGAGTTGGAAGGGACCCACCAAGATCCTCGAGACCAACTTCTGGCCTTGCACAGGACACCCCAAGAATCACACCATTTTACAAATCCATCTACCCAAGGGCTGGCTTTTTCTAGGAACTTTCACTGAATGGGACTCTCCAAAGGAACAAACATCTCGACAATCTGACTACTCTGCTGCCTTTGCAGCAAGACATTTCTATCAGTTCAATGACACCCCCTGAATTTTCAATAATCTCTGTGGTAGAGCAGGGGTACCCCTACTACTCTGTCGTAACAAAGCACTCAGAGAGGACCTGAAAGGTAGGACATGCAGCCAGAGCAGATAATGTCACCTCTGACTTACCTAGTGTGTAACTAAATCTTCTAAAATGAGTATGTAGAAAAAATGAACCCTGAGGAAGGAAAGCAACATAAAAGATTCTCAGCCTACAGAAGATGGAAGCTAAACATAGCAAACTTCGAGATGTGGAAGAAAACTGCGAAGAGGAAACTGTTCTCAATAGAGAGGAGATGAATTAACAGCTTCAGCTGTGGCAAGGCAGATACTGGACAGATGCTAGGAAGCATTTTGTAACAATATAGTGATAGAGAGTCTAAGAACGAGTTAGGCTAACACCTGTGTGGAATGACACAAAAGCATCACTGTACCACCATATGTCAGAGGTGGGCCATGGGACTTCTTCCGGTGCCTTCCAGATGATGCCTCAGTAGCAGTGCAAGGCACAGGGTACCCTCCCAGAGTACCACACCAGTGGGTTTACCTGGCACAGACCCAGGCAAGGACACGAGGCCTGCTTCTAAAGAAGAACCACCGAACCTCTGTGATTGTCCTGAAGTTCAGCTAGTCCTCATTCTCAGGTTCTTGGACCAGGCAGAGCACTGTACATGGCTAGCAGTGACAGTCTCATTTTGGACTCATTCTTTTTGCTGAAGCTTCATTTCAGTCTTCATAGATCTGTACCAATTAAACTAAGCTGTGTGTTTCTCTCCCCTCTCTGCTTTCAAGCTAGTGTTGATGAGGCATGTGAGGGCTCACAAAGGCCATTGCACCTCCCAGTCCTTTCCTGGTGAAAGGATTTTTTCTATTGACAAAATGGAATTGCATCACATTTTCAAACAGGATAAACATTTCACTTGTGGCAATTAACAGCAATCTGGTACTTGACAATAAAAAAAAAAATCAAATGTGGTCTTTTCTGTAAAACAATAACCAGTCTGGGAGTAACTGCAAATATCTGTCATTGGATATACAATGCAATGAATATGAGAAAAAGAATAATCCAAGGGAAGGAAGCCATAGTGAAACTCTTGATCAAGTCTATGATGGAGAGTTTGAAGAACGAGTTTGGGTCTGAAATCTTTTTAATAGTGATACTTACAGGAGCTACCGTTCCAAATGTCTCCATTGCTACTTATTCACGATGGCAAGTACACAGGATCCATTGAAACTTTCAAGAGGTAGATGGCAAATTGACTGAAAATTTTAAGATGATTTGAAAAATTGCTTTTTACTATCAGAAAAGTCATGAGCATGACGAACTATGATTCCTGAAAAAAAACTCCAGCTACTATTCCTTTACTGGCTGAAATAGCCAGGGGGCAAATTCAAACATAACCTGCATGAGCTGCTGAGGGTTTTTATATTTAAAAAAGACATTCTTTCTGTATTTCACTGACAGAAGAGTGACTCGACAAACATTTAGAACAAGTTTATGTAATTTGATCACAGGTAAAGAACAAATATTTCCTGCCAAAGAAATCAGCGGGTTTTGTCAGTGCTTTCTTCCTCTGACTTCAGATTTGAATAACCTTTGTGCTCTCTAGAGAATCATCACATGAAAACTCAAATGCAACCCTCAGATGCTACTAAGGCCCATGGAGCTGCTCACGGATTTGAAGTCTAGGGCGTGGGCACTTTAACCTAGTAAAAAGATGGAAAAATTTAAGAGAGCTCTGTGCCATACCTTGTGAAAAACACAAACATGGGTGTACTCAATGTCTTCACAGAAAAGTCTGAAACTTTGGCTTAAACCTATGGGTGCACTAATAAGCAGTGTAGTTCCAATCTATGGAAAATCACAGTGGCTGCTGGGACCCAAGGTTGCCCCACACTTTATGTTGCACTTTGGGGCCATGACCTGAATGGCCACGAGAGGCTGGAGGGCAGTGGGTTCCTGAGTGAGTTTCATCAGGAGGGAACTTTGCCTATGTGCTCCAAAACTGCTGTGCTTGACAAACCAAGGCATAGCAAAGGGAGATGACTGGAAGAATTCCTTCAAAAGCTCAGTCAAACCCAAGCACCAATGCTGTTGGATGCTAGGACACACACCACAGTTTCTGCTGCTGAACTGCTCATGAAGTAAGCTGGAGTTTGCTTGTGAGTCCTGTCCTGTGTGCTCTTTGGGGAGAATAAAACAAAGCTGTTTCAGGCAGCAGGATACTAAGTGGCTGAAGCTGCTTTCCAAATGAACATACAACCATGCAGGGAGCTGTAATTTGATATTATTTAACAACAGAGTTACACTGGAAGAACTGTGTGGACAGGAAAGGACTGGGGAATATTGCTGCATTTACCTACAGCAGAAATCACAAGCACAGAAGTGTGCGCTCCTGCATGAATCAGTCTGTTTGGGTGACAGGGAGAAACATAGGGAGGTTGATTTTAATTTTTTACCAATGTTTAGGCAAAGACTTCATAATTCTCCCGTTTCAGACAACAGGAAGAACCTGCTATTCAGCAACATGAGCAGCAGTTTTAACAGAATCACAGAGTCAATCAGGTTGGAAAAGACCTCTGAGACCACAGAGTCCAACCTATGACTGAACACCACCTTGTCAGGTAGACCACGCCATTCAGTGCCACATCCAGTGTTTTTCTGTGAAGAAATTCTTCCTAATGTCCAACCTAAACCTCCCCAGGTGCAGATTAAGACTATGTCCTCTCATCCTATCACTAGCTGCCAGGAAGAAGAGGCCAACCTCTCACTACCTTTCAGGCAGTTGTAGAGAGTGATAAGGTCATCTCTGATCCTCCTTTTCTCCAGGTTAAACATCCCCAGCTCCATCAGCCACTCCTCCTAGGACTTGTGCTCCAGGCCCGTCACCAGCTTCATTGCCCCTATCTGGACCCTATACAGAACTCAACAGCCAATATTTTCACAAACAGAAAGCTGAATTTTCTTTGGCCCTTAGGAAAACTCCATAGGGAATAACAGGTTTTTGTGTAAAAACAAATGAGCCAAAATGTTCCCTTGCTACACAATAGAGAGCGTTTTTAATATCCAGTGTTCATTTCTTTAATGTCTTAGCACTGGGAATTTTTTGCCTCCTAAAAGGATCTCCACAATGCACTTGGCATAGTGAAGACACTATAATTTAATCAGGACTTCATACAATGCAAACTCCCACAGGGTTTGAATAAAACAGATAATAAAATCTTTAAGTGATGCATGCTCAGTTTATATTTATAGGCAAAAGCTTTTCCTTCTCATCCAAATCTGAACCCAAACACTGTACAGAATCACTAAGGAGTATTAAGTATCTAACCCAGAAGCTACAGTCTCAATGAACATTTTAGCAAATGCTATGAAAACAAACTTCCAGCAATGCTTTTTGTTGTTTTTGACCTGTCCAGGCTGCTGTATATTCAGGCTAGGACTCTCTATAATATTTACTGACACACAATGAGTTGCCTAAACACAGTTCATTTTCCTTATAATACACAAACATGTTATTCTCCACAGCCCATTAGAATCAGCCTAAGTGACCTCTCTCTTCCATACTGTACCTTTTCTTCCTTCAGAAAGCAAGCCTTAGGCAGGCTGACTTTTTAGGGGAGGAAGGAAGAGGTGGTCTGATGCAAGTAACTTTGCAAAGGCACTGTAAAACTACAGCCCAAAAGTGAGCCCTAAGCACTGGTTGTTGAAGAACTTCTCGGTTTCATTTTCAAAACTTCCACAGAGGAAAGAAAGCTCTGCTTCCTCAGATGACAGCTACTAAATCCAATTTGCTCCTAGACTGTTAGGAAGGTTGGCATGTTCCCCAGCACTTCTTGACTCCTAGCCCACACAAAACATGCATGTGAATGGGCCAGGTCCAGATGGTGACCCAAGAGCCTTTCTGTCTGGTTCAGCACATACTGACTGATCTTTACATTTTAGAGCCACTGGGAAATACCCAGAAGAGTCAAATATTTTTGTGTTTGTGCACACAGAAGTTGCTGTTTCCTTTCAAGACAGAAAAATTAGTGTATGGCTATTTGTGGAGAGGGGTGAGTCCATGTCTCAGCTGGACCTTTAAGGGCACTTCCAGGCCCAGCAATGTTTGTGGTTTTTTGAGCTCAGAGCCCTGACATTTGGAGGGTTAAAATTCTCAGACTAAAGAAGCAGTTCGTAAGCAGCAGTTCCAAGAATGCAGAGCATACAGCCTTTCCCCCAAACTGCAGGGCAAGGGTACCTCTGCTGTGGGGTTTGGACTGTCCTGTGGACAGGACTTGCCTGGTGAATTTTTCAGAACCAGGTAGTAAGAGGCCCAAGAAGATATGAAAAATATAGCAGAATACTTTAAGAAAAGATAGTAAACCAAAATTTAAATGGTGAACCTGGACGAGTACCAGGGCCTCCCACCAAACACAAGGACTCTTCAAAATAGAGACTCCTTGAAAACCTTGGCGCAACAGAGCTAGTTTTACCTGAGGTGAAGATTCTTTCTGAGTCCTGCTTTATAGGGTAAAATTGTCTACACTTTTTCATTTTGTTGAAGTTTTATTTCTTTCAAGTCAGAGGGAAACCACTGGACTTCTGTATCTGATATCTAAACATCACATTTATTACAGGGAAACTGAGTCACATACAGAGGAAAACTGAAGAAGCCACTTCGGTTGGTGTCCAATCAGGGAAACCACTACTAAAATTTTATCAATGGTTTAGATAAAAATCACGCTTCACCTGGTGCCATCTAAGTTAGTTGTTCCATTTAGGGTGTAATTGATATCATCGATGCTGGAGAAGCTCTCTGTGAGTCACTAAAGCTGCTCTCACAGCTTACTGCACCTATAACCACCACATATCAGCAAACCCCTAAGCCTGCTGGCTTAAACTGAGGGGATCATGAGCTGCAAAGCACTTCAGAGGTTTTGACAAAACAGATTATCATTTCTAAACTCCGTAAGCACAAAAAGGTAGATTGCATTCTCAGGGTGAAATGGCCTCCAGTGCCAAGACTTACACAGCCCACTGCCAACCAGATGGGCAGATACAAACTGCTTCCTCATGATCCATCACATAACCCTCGCCACATCATCACTGTAATATTTATAAAGTTCATGAGCATTATGTCAGTGAATTATGGCTTCATGCCAGTTTCTCTTAGATTGCGTGTCTCCTGGAGGAATGGGTCTTTGATTTTCAAGCTCCCTTACATTCCAGCATAGTGACCTGCTGGGGATTTATGGGCATTTCATGAGTGTTTAATGAGGCTTACACTGTAACCAATCCAAACAACTCTTGATCATGGAATGCTGAAGCACATTCAGTAAAGCTGATGGATTCTGAGACACCCTGAGAGAAATACTGAATGAATCAAAACAATCAGCTTGCCCTGTCCCTCTGTTCCAGCTTTGCTGGTGAATACCAGACACACATATACACAGAATAAACACTTCCTTGTTTATTTCTGGTTCCTCAGATTTACAATTTATTCAGGTTGGGCAGTAAAGACTCACTGATACATCTCTGTAAGCATTGAAACATATAGATCAACTTTATTATCCTTCCACTTTTTATCTAAAAATCTGATTTTAAAGAAAGTATAACAAAGACATGAAAGCAACATTTTAAGATGATATTTTAAGAGTATTATTTAATGACATTCTGAAAGGGAAAATCTCACTCTTGGAAGGTATTTAAATGCCTAAATATTTTCGAGCATCTAGATGTCCCCAAAAGGGTTTTTATTTGCAATGGAAGCTATTAAGGTACTGTGATTTAATATACAGCATTTGAAAGAGAGGTATGTTAGTTACACATACATGCAGCCGTAAATCTAACGTATTCTGTATCTGGCACCTAACACCCTTAAACATTTTGAAGAAGGGTTTCCTAAAGTTAATAATCAGAATGAAACACTTACCTAGTTTCTTCAGAAAGCTTTCTGCTTTAAAATCAGACACTCACAAGCTCCCAAAAAAGGAAATGAGGCAGAAAGGAAAGAAACTTTTGTGTGATGCTCTCATTTACAACAAAAAGTAACAGTGTTTTTTTCACTTTCAAGGATCCATGCTGTTACAGGTGCTTATTCAGATACACTCTATGTTTAAAATAAACCTTCATGAGTTTAAGATTAATCTCATTTTCACAAATATTTGTCTGTACAGCATGTGCCTCTGCAAACTTTTACAATCTAAACTGGAATATTCTGGAGCCTAATTCTCCCTTCACAGCAGGAGTGATTCTGCTGATTAGCAGATCTTTTTGAAGCTCAAATCTATACATGTGACTGATCTACAAAGTCTCTTTTGTACCAAAACCAATTTTTGAACTGTAAGCGCTTGAAGAATTCTGCTGCTGCTTGCTGTACCCTTCTTATAACTAACCTTTGCTGCTGGTGAAGGTGGGATCATGCTAACAAGGGGCAACTACTCTGGAAAAGGGCAGGAGGCAGCAGGCTCACTGAAGAAAGCACCATTTTGTACTGCTTCTTCCTAAAGATTATCAGCCAGCCATGGCCACAGTCAGGCTCCCAAGGACAGGAAACCCCTCAAGAAGACCTACTATGGTTGTTCTTCAGAGCAAGTAACATCCCTCCTGGAGGTCTCTTATTTATCCACGTTTTATTACTTCAGACTAATCCAGAAAAGAAATCAGCTTTGCTATCCCATCTTCTTTTATTTTCTTTCTGACTTCTCCATTTACATGCTTTGCAGATTTGTTTTGCTACAGAAAATAACCGCTACAAAGTTTAGGGTGTCTGGCCATGTCAATGGCATTGTCACAGAGAACTCTGACTTTCCTGCTCCATGTGGTACTTGTGCAGAGTGCCAGGTCAGAAAGCAAAATCATCCAGAAATTTGTCTTGTAGCGTGCCTTTTGGCAGCAAATGCTGAACACAGTGCTAACGTATACCTGTAGCTTTGCTCCCATTGCTTGATGTGGTAATAAATACTTCGCATTGGAGTGACTTCCAACCTTTTTGAGTGTAGGTAGTCAGCAACAATTCAGCACTCTCACTTAAAAGATGAAATTAGGCTGTCAGAAAAATTATCTCTGTGCCAAAAGTTACATGGAAGCTTACTGACAGCAATCCACATTGTTGCTCCTCTCACTTGCCCTGTGCCAATGGGGTTCTGTCTTTATTTTTGTACTTTGAGTCAAACAGCTGTCAAGTTTAACTTTTTTGTAGAAACTGGTGCAGACAAATTAGTTCTTACTCCTGTGCTGGTTATCTTGAGATTAATGTGAAATCCAGAGCTAGCAGTCAAGGGGTAAGTAGTCAGAATGGGAGAGAAATGCAAGCCAACAAAATCTCAAAGTAGCCTCAATTTTTGGATCTTGTGACCCGCATTTGAGAAGACAATGAATAGCCTTTCTTTGTTATAAAGAGCTACAGAAATGCCCGTTCTTGAGAGAATAGAAATTTGATGGAACACTTTGGGTACTTTAAAACCGCCATCTAAATTTTGAGATTTCCTGAAATACTGCCACAATACACGTCTTTTCTTTTGCAGTGGAATCTAATGTCATATATTTCGCCATCAAATATTAAGTAACAATAAAGTGTCTGGGGATGCAAAGGAAACCCTTCCCCTCTCCAAAGCTCTTCCTGCTAAACACTCCTCAGTTATACAGAAAAAGAGGGAAAAAACTATAGGTTGTCAAAAGAAACAGAAATTAGTTTCTGGTACATCCTGATGTCTGAGGGGTTACACTGACCTTGCTCAGACAGCATCAGTACATTTCCCAGTGGGAAAGGTACTCTGACAGTTGAGTTCAGCTCAGTTTGGGCACTGCTCATGGTTAAGAAGTCAGAGAATCACTCTGTCATACACGTTATGTATACAGGCCTGACCTATTACTTTGCATGTCTTATGCCCAGTACTGTTTAAGTGTTTATTTACATTAGGCTATTCTGATAGAACAAACATTCTCATCTAGGTTCCAAACAAAAAGATAAGCACTCCAGCATTGCTTCAAACTAATGTTTCCCTGAAAAGGCTTTCTTAGGGGAAAGGACTGTCTAAATGCCTTGTGTGCCAGTTCCCCATTTTAACCCGTCCTCAGAAGAGGTGCTGGCTCTGCCTGACACCACCTGCAGTAGCTCTAGCTTGCAATTACTTGGAGCTTTATTTGTATTTTTGTTCCTCAAAGCAAGGCATGCTAAAGAAATCTGGATTTTTAAGTGCTCAGAACCATCTGGTCACTTAATGATTATTCTTCACATTAGGACAGAAATTTAAACACTACATTGCATTGCACAAACCCACAGTGCCCAAGAGAAAGCAAAATACCTGCTCCAGGCAAAATGAATGCGCTCCACTTTATCTGCAAAAAGTGTCAGGCTTTTGAGGGAAAGAACAGAACAACGCTGGATTAGAGAAACAAGAAGATGACTGCATCCTCCTCACTCTGTGGAGGAACAACCAGTAAGGACTTAAACTGAGACTGAGCTTACTCTCTTTGCTTTTCAGTCCTGGGCTTGACTACCAATTTTTTTTTTTTTGTCTGTAGCAGGCTGTGGCCCCAGAAGAGAATGACCAGCTTTAAACATCAGTCATTTGGCCCTAGCCTCCTACAGACCAGGAGCTAGGAAACAGCATGATCTCAACGATCTCAGAATGACTCCTCGCACTTGAAAACATGTTCCCATGGTTTTTCAGGCACAGAGTGAGAAGCACCAGCTGGGAAGGCCATTCTACCCAGTAGGAGCCAGGTCTTACTTCAGCAATATCCTTATTTACTTCAACAACAGAAAGATAGTGACACTTCAATACAAATTAATATATACCAAATAGAAGTCCTAAAAATAACACTAAGAAAATAAAGAAAGCATGCAGCTGGGAAGGTGCAAACCTCCGTTTTCCTGCCCTCACACTGTATAGGTAACATATTTTTGTTGAAGTTCTTTTTAGAACATTGACCTACAGTGAGGCAGAATTTTGGAGGATGGCAGAGACATATTGATGCATTCATATGCATAGGCAGTAACAATGCAAAAAAACAGCAAGAAAATAAATTACTATGTAGCACAGAAATAGAGACTGCAGCTACTGTCCCAAATCCTTACCTTTCAGAGTTGCCTTCTTAAGTACCTTCATGGCGTAAAGCTGGCCTGCATCAGATCCTTTTATCTTCCTGACTAAAAATACCTGTAAAAAGCAAATGTTTTGTATAGATGAGTACTGAATTTCTACTTACAAGACTTACTACACTTGACAGGGGAATAGATAGTATGGTTCAGGAAATCTAATGAAAATTACTAGCTGAAAGCATTTCATATCTATTTCACCTGCAATTGGTTGAGCTAGCTCTGGAAATTTTTAGTTTTAAGCCTTTGCCACCTCACAAAAAAACACCATTTTCAACATTATTTATTGACCTTATACATTCAGTTAAAGATAGGTGAAAAGTTAGGATCTGTACACATATCTCTTCATAGTCTGACCAGCTTTACACAAAAAAAAGAATTATGTCTCATTTGTGCCTAGGAATGTGCAGTGTCTTAAAATTATTGCCATCAATTAAATTAAAGAAAAAAATCAATTTGGTGCCATTTATGCCGTAAGTCATGAACAGCAACTTGCCTAAGATGCAGCTGAAGCAGAAAGTTTATACAGCTGAAAATCTGTTCTTACTATAAAAAAGACAGTTTTCTCTGTTACAATCTCCTATACTTCATCTTCTGACAGGGTAAATTTTTAATTAAAAATAAAATAAAATAAAATTTGTAGCTAAACTTGTACTCTTTTTGTTTTACTACATGCAATTATTTGTTATCTGCCCCTGAGTGCATCTGAGCACAGGAGGGGTAGCGAACAATGGGATCAGTGGTTCAGTTTGGTCTTTGTTTGGTCTTTGTAAGACTTTCAGTGTTTTAATAATTGGAAATAAAATAAACAACTCTTTTAGCTGGCTCCCAGGACACACTCTACCTGCTGAGGTCAGCAGGTACCAGGCAACAGTGTCTCTTTTTTTTTTCATTTCAGTACTTGTGTCACTGGACAGAAGCTGAAGTAAAGCCAAATATAGAAATAAAAATATAGTCTCACATACATATAGCTCCACATAGTTATTAATATATAAATTAACAAAGTCTAGGTGAAATTATCTAACCAATGAATGTCTATTTAGATTGAAAATTCCATGGCAATTATTTTATTAATTGCTTATCCAGGAAACATGCAGCTTTGTTAACTGTCTCCACCTAAAATATAAAAAGTCAAAAAAAGGAAGGAGGAAGTATGTTTCTAGCACAATTTTTGCAAGTTGAAAGACTCCTCATCCTAAAAAACCCAAACCTGTAAACAGATTAGAATTTCTCAAACCCGTTTGAGGAAAGGTTTGTGGGAATGGAGAACAACTTTTATCAAGCAGGTACAGAGGCTGGGGAAAAAAAAAAAGTAAATTCTCTCTGAACAACTTCATCAGGACTCTTACATCTGACAGCATCACAGTGGCAACATTTCTGCAACATGATCTGATAGGGTTTTGGTGAGACTCTCCTTCTCAAGATGTTTCCTGTGCACAGGAAATAGGCACAGTTCCTCAGCCGAGCTGCCCTGACCAGCCGAGCTTGGGCACACCTTGCTTGCTCCCAGCTCCTGCTTTCTAGTCTGACGAACATACAAATACCCCCAGTGCTCACAACTGTAGGGAAAAATTATGAAATCTGGATACAACAGGAATACATAAGGCTTTCTGAAATATTTTTTGTTATTATTCATTATAAATTAAGCTCAACTGCTCCAGCATTAACAGGAACGCAATTCATTTAGATGTTTACAGAGAAAAGTTGGGATATTTTTCTATCCAGGTCAAGCAAAAGATTTAATTTTTTTATTACATTGAAAAGGAGGAGAAAGTCAGAAGCAAGCTTGTCCAGACACTAGATTTTCAGCTGTATTAAAATTTTATAAAAACATTTATAGACTCTTGACTCCAAAAAACCAAGAACTCAAACCCTTAAGATAATGATTTTCAGCAGCCCTGCACATAGAACAGCACAGCATGCTGCATCTGCAGAAATATTAGGCTGCAGTTCTAGAAATATCTTGTCTGCCATATAATCTTGCAAAGCTTGTAATACCCATATCGCTGTAATAGGCAAAATTATCAATTTACAGTACTAGTCACTAGTCAGCTGTTCGCTGTAGCATGGGATAGGGCACTTGTCTGCATTCCCTCCAAAAGACATGAGTCAAGAACACTGTGTTCTATTTCAGAGGACATCAAAATAACCACCAAACCAGAAAGGAACAGAGCAAATGAAAATGCATTGTATTGCAAAATTATGTCATCTTTCTGATTATTCTTAAAGGTAATGCTACATCATTCTTGAAACCACCAAGCAGCCCTGAAGTGCTTACTTGACAGGTTATTTTAGCTGTACTATACTAGTTTGCCAGAATAGCGTGTGAATGTGGCTGAGCATGACTTTCAATTTTCTAGTTTGATCTATTTGCAAACACCTCAGGTTATTAACACCTGAACTAGCAAAACTCCCTTAGCTGCAGCAACTGGTACATCATCCAAAAACAGATCTAAAAAGTTAAAGCAAGCGCTGTGCATCTCAAGAGTGTTGGGGGCACTCCCTCTGACACCAAAGATGTTGTCTCTAGTCTTGCAAGAAATTAATTAGGCCTTGGGTGAACAACTTGAAAACCTAATAGTTTGCATCCCCAGAGATACGGATTTGAACCATTAGCTCAAATACCAAGGTGATGAAAATGTAGGTGGTTAGGGACTGCATAAGAAACACAGTGCAGACCTCTCTTCCTCGTGTCTTTGCTGCTCTGGGGAGTTTACTGATCGTCCTCACATAAGGTATGGGAAGTGATTTGCTCTAGACAGGTACACTGTCCACACGCTCTGATGCCCCAGAAATCAGATTTCCTTTTGGGAAGCGGTTGCAGAGACCAGGCATTTTGCTTATAAAATGCCTAAGTCTAGAAGGCCAACTCAAAGAATAATGATAATACATGAATACAATCTAAGATAACCAGCAAAATGTTTCTAAAATCTTTACTGCCTATATATGAAAACTGACTATTCTGCCTCTGTTACTGTTATAAAAAATGTTTCTGTTGTTCTTCTCCTTCTTACACTGAGTCCCATAGCAAACCTAATTTTGAGCTGTTTGCTTTTTCACATTCATTTAATTTTTAAAACTTAAATACACTGTTCCCTGAAGAAATTCTTGAGTTCAAGACTTGGTATTCAGTGTTAACTTTCTTGATATCTCTTGTCTCAGGGAACTTTTAACAGATTTAATTATCAATATAATTCTAGAATAACCAGGAACTTGATAAATATTCCTAATATAGCTTCCTTTAGGAATAAAACTAAAGGTTCCAATTGGAAAATATGTTTTTAAAACTCCATAGAATAATATAATTATAAAGACTTCCATGCCTAGTTTCAGCTGGGTTCACTGTCTTATTTAAACCATAGAAAGACTTTAAAGCTGAATTGACTCTTCCTTCTTTCTGTCCATATTTCCTTCCTGTTCTCATTTCCAACCAACATGCCCTGCTGAAGAATTCTCTTTGGAATTAAGAAAATCTTTTGTCTTAAGATATGTGAAGAATGCTATTTCTCCACAAATTAGCTTATGGTCATACAGGTAGGGTAATTTTCCCCATGCTCTTGCTAAAATGATTACTGTATTCTCCACTGGGGTTTATCTCCAGGACCTTCTCAAAGGCCTCTGAGTGTGAGCTAAACAGCAGTCTGGGACTCAGAAATGTGCTTGAGGTTGCCCTCACTGGGAACTGTGCAGCTAACTTCCTTAAGTCCTTGAATGTTCCTATTTACATCCTCCAACTAAGCAGCAGTGGCACGCTCACTTCCCTGGTGGATAGGTCAGAATCCATAAATACTGGTTTTTACTGTTTATAAACAGCCATGCCTACTAACAATCACTTGTGGTCATTAGTCCAGGTCCAGAGCCACAGGCGCTACTTCCTAAACTGGTTCATATGCAGGAATCTACCTAAAGGAGCGAAGTGTTACTAAAATGAAGATCGAAGGGCTTTCCTTATCTGCCTTACAATATAATTTATATACAGACAATGTCAGGAGTGTAAATGAACTCAGAGAAAGGACACAATATTTTCAGTGTCGCTCTGGGTGATTAAATGACAATAAAAATTACCTTTCCATATGAACCTTGTCCTAATACTTTCAACAGTTCAAACTGAGAAGGATCTGCTTTTTCAAAACCTTCCTTGACATGATGACTGATGTCTATTTCCTTCACGATACCTTCTTCCTGCAAAGGAAAAAACAAAAAAACAAAATCACCAAATCAGAGCCGTTATCCTAAGGAAACATAGTGCTTATCAAAATCTTGTCTCCTGTGATGCTACAATCATGTAGCAAATTTTGAAAATAGAAACAAATGCTTGCCTAAATATTCCACGTGCCTGTTACCAGCTGGGGAGGGTAATTGTCAGGACATCCAGACCTAGTACTTCTGTTTATTGACCCTCAATATATGAGTAGATAAAGACAGATTTTACAAGCCGAAGACAAAAATACACTGTTGAGCTTGGTGTGCCCATCAGAGACCTTGCTAGCAGAGCGGCATGTACTCAAATCTGTACTATAGGGGCTACATCACACTTCTCTCCACATACTTTCTCAGTTCCCCCTCAAATCATCATTTAAGTCAATCTTAAAAAGCTTCCTTAGTCTTAAGCAGCAATTCATCTAATGAGTAGGCAATAAAGAAAAGACATTGCTAAAAGAGCCTCTTCCTATTTACCTCAAAAATTGGAAAGTTACTACTGATAGCCATTTAAATAGAAAACAAATTAATGATTAGATGTAAAATGAGGTGGTGGTGGGAGAAGACTGACACACACTTTGTTGCTTGCAAAGAATTAGCTTTATATGCTTTGGAGTTTTCCAGGTTCTTTTGTTAAAATATTTCCTTCTCTCAATAGATGCACATTCCTCAAAGACATCAGTTGAACTAGGACCTTCATCTCGCAAGCTGCGACATATGGCATTAGCTTCAGTTGTTTGTTTCATGTTATTTCGGCATGTTCCTCTAAAAAGACAGCATGACTGGGGTCATGTGAGACCCAGAGGGACGACGCGGAGTTTGCAGCAACCCAGAAAGTCATTGAGCTGAAAAGAAACCTGGAAGAAAGAAAGTTTGAATATTTCTGCACCAGCAGAAATAATTGGAATTGCATAAACATTTTTACGTGGACTTCCCCTGCAATTTTCCTTTCTCCTCCAAAAAATCTTTATAAGACCCAGAAATACATTTATTTCCCAGTCTTAAAAATTAATGTTGAGAAAATAGAAATAACATGCTAAAAATGAAAATGCATATTAAAAAAAAAAACCCACAAAAACAAAAAACCCATTTGGTCAAAACATATTCTGTCGTAAATAAAAATAAATTTGATTTTCTTCTCCTCCTTAAAAGTTGCTATCATTCTCTACTAGCTGTAATTTGTCAGATACATGGCTTGCATTACCCAGATTGCTTTCTATATTGTAGCTTCATCCCTCCTCTTCCCTACCCTGCCTCTTTAGACTCACATACTTTGGAGCAGTGGACTATATCCTCTTCTTGGTTTGGAAAGCTTCCTCTAGTTCATTCATGCTACCACAATCATGGAAAGGAATCATCACCTCAGAGCAACTCGTTTCTCTGATCCTAATTCCTATAGTTTAAGGTTTGCCTGAAAGGAAGTGCTTGAAACCAATGAACAGTTTTCACAGAGAGATTTAAAGGATTTCTAAGTACAGAACTGCCAAGATATCTCTTTTCATTTTTCTGACTTTAATTGCTGTGTGAGATAGCATAACTTTCTCATATTAAATATATAATTTTTTTCAATTTTTTTTTGTACTCCAGTCTGAACCATAAAGTCACTTTCAGCTACATTTGCAATTTAAATGATGAGTGAGTTTCAATTTGCCCATTCATACTACTCATCAAAGTCACAGACCTACAACCCTAAGCATATTTCTCATTGTATTACTAAATTTAATATAACCTCTTTAGGTTCATGAAACGTGTTCAGTTACAGGAATATATTGCAAGTATTAAAATGATGAAAATTCAGCTTGCTGGAAGAATGCTTAAAATTTTCTTGCACTCTAGAGAATAGCATAAATAATTTATAACATGCAATAAAAACAGTACTTTAATTATATGCATCTTTAATTAAAAGCTCAGGAAAAAATAAAAGTATTTACAAAAAATAGAGCCAAATACAAGGCCTAGCAATGTCTATCAGAGAAGCACAGATTCTAAAGATGGAAAAAACATGTTAGATTTTGTGATTATCAAAATATAAAAACATTGGTTAGAAGAGGTTTCTAAGGGGTCATCTAGTTCCAAAAGTCCTGCCCAATATATCACCAACACTTGATCAGACAAACCAGCTGGTTTTCTGTCCACTGTGGTTTTCAGTGTCTCAAACACCGGAGCTTGAACCACTTCCTACGAAAGATTATTCTCTTTTGATTTGCCCACAGTCAAGTTGAGCTGGCTGATCCATGTGTCCTTAGGAGGAAGCAGGATATTTTTCTAGGAAGGTAGGATTTCCTGTGGATTTCCTGTGGTTGCCCCACTAGAAAAGGGCAGCAAGGCAGCACTGAAGAAAATCCTGCCAGGCAGCTGTTTTTTCACCGATCATCATCACAGTGGTGTCACTCGTGAGCTGTCCAAGAGGTAGACAGTATTTTAGCTGGTATGACAAACCCACTTCCCACCAAAGCAGAAAGCAAAACTGGCAGTGCTTGAGACTGAAGATGGACACAGCTCCTTAAAGGAAATACATGCTGGTGTGTTTGCACACATGCACCCATTTGCTTTCAATGTATTTCTATAATCTTATTACCTACTGCCTGCGTAAACTATGGAATAACTTCTGTTTGTTTGTTTTACCTTACTAGCAAAAAAAAACCCAGCACAAAGCAAACAGTCTTATATTTTTTATTTACATTTTTACTAACATAGGATTTTCTCATCTGAAGTCTTCCTGTATTATGCCAATATGGAATCTGGCATAATTTTTCTCAGGTACTGAAGATCAGAGTGAAACCCAAACTGTCAAAGCGCAACTATTGTGGGCAGGTCTCTCACCTATTTTGGTCTAGGGTGCATCCTAGAAACTTCTCTAATACAGATTTATTTTTCACTGTTCCTGCAAGAGCACCATATCCGCATAAGGAATTTGCAAAAGAACAATAAAACCGAGTCAAGATAATCACAATACAGATGAAGCTTGCACACTGAAGAAGCTGTTTTGATGGAAAGGATTTTACTCTGGAAAAAAAAAACCCAGCCAACTTCAAAAATGGTTTTGATCAGTGAAGTCGGTAGAATCAAAAGTCAGTGTTCCACAGTTTGATCTTGCAACAGCTGTGCACACCAGCCCAGGCTCTTGCTCCCTGCTGAGCTGTCCCAACACTGCATTAGCAGGAATGCTTGATTTGATGAAGCTTAATCTTTTCTAAACTTCTCTAAATATTTATGTTTGCACAAAAAACATCATCCTGTGACAAAAGTGAGATGGATGTTCTTGGTTGCTTGAAGAAAACACATGGTCAAGCAGGATAGACTAGAGGAGGGAGGGCAATAAATTGGAAGGATAAAAGAGGAATGGAGAGTGCTTCTCTACAGTAATTAGAGAAAGATCTATTCCCTGTCTAATTCTACACTGCATTACTCACTTAAAGGCTTCCCCCAAGGCTGGCAGAAGGTTTGGACACAAAAGTAACTCACTATTAAAATGGAAAGACCATTCTGATACCTTCTCCTCTGGGACACAGGAGAAGAAAGCCTCTGTTCTTGCCCTGTGACTGTGGACAGCACAGACACATCTGCTTTGGTGCTTCTGGAAGGCAACAGATCCCTGTAGCATTGATCTCAGCTCAATTCCAAGATTTCTCCATGCAGCCTTGGAAAGAGAGAGGCACTAATGCTCAGTAGCTGCTGGAGAGCAACCACAGAAAACTCTTCTAATTCCAACAATACTTCCCGACCCACTGTCATATGTCAGAGTAGGATCAGGAAGTGTAAGGGTATGGATTTGGCAGTGGAGTACAAAAAGTCGTTCAAAAGGGCAGGCCTTCCTGGAGAGCAGCTCTTCAATTTACTGTCTTGCCTGTTCCACAGCCTCTCAGCAAACATTATGGAAAGAGTACCTCTTAGAAAAGGGACAGGTTTAACATCTTTTAGAGTCTTGTCTGGCTACTCCCAACTACTTTCTTAACAAGCAGAGCTAAGGTCATCAAACAAAGAGACCACCTTAACTGCCAGATATATTTCACCCACATACAAAAAACTTTCCTCACAAAGACATCTTGAAATATCAGGAGGAAGAGATTATTCAAGAATCAGCTACTTTTACCAATGGAAAAATTTATGCTACCATATCACATGCAAAGAAGCCACGGTGCTAATGTAACATGATTATTGTTTTGAAAAATTAGTAAGTAAGGATTCCAAGTTTTATTCCTTATCTAGTCATCTCCTCTGTTACAGAGGATCAAGATTGGCATACAGGTATGGCTGTAAAGGGTAAGCTTCATTTTCCAGTAAAAATATCTGCACTTTTGATGTGCAAGTTTTACAGTCTTTAGGCTTGCATGCTTTAGGGTCTGAGGTCAATGAAGAAATCAACGAAAATGTGGCAGGAGGAAAAAAGAAATAATGATAATTCAGAAGATATTTTACTTTTGTTTGAGGTGCCTGTTTGTCTACAGCATATGCTCAGGATACAGACTTCATTTTGTTGCCAATCTTCCCATTTGGCAGGTTACCACCTAACACAAACCCAAATCACAATTATTTAACTACCAAGTATCATGGGCAACACAACATTTCAAAATAATATGATTAATTAAGAAAGCATGTTTAAAATTGTGATATGGGAATAGTTAGGACAGGATGTATCTGACAAAGATGAGGCCAGGTTTCTACCTCTGTTTCACAGTTTCTAATCTGGCTCAACCCATAGGAGAATAATTTGTGTCATAGACATAATAGGCTATTCAAATGCTGCCTAGGGCAGGAAATGAATTGCTGGCCTGCATTCAGTTCTTTGAGGACAAGTATCTACATTAAAAAAATGGTATAGGAACATTTTCATTAGCCTCTTCCCAAGCTAGTCTCCAGCAGCTGGAGTAAAAGTTGAAAAAGAAGTCTTCCATTTTAATGGGTTATAATCCAAGTTCTGGCCTCTACTGTCATCTGGAAAGATGTAAACAGCAATAATGCCATAAATGGGCCTGGTTGCTTTGTTCTCTACTGTCAAATAAACGTTTGTTTTAACAACAATGAATTGGACTTACTGAGCCCTTAAAGAAGCATGTGGAACTCACAGTGAATTCCCTGGACATTGTGCCAGGTCTGTATTTGGTTTTCTATCATAAGCTTACCTACCTTCTCAAAAGGTTATATAGAGTTAAATAATACATTACAATTTTAAGAGAGATTGGGATTTCTTTCCCAGATCTTTCACAAAGGTGAACAGAATGTGTTATGCTGCATTTGGAATTCCAACAAGTATGTCAAAACTTACTGGAAAACAAAAACCTTAAAAGCAATTTCCGTGGAAATCAGCTGTTAAATGCAGCAGACCTATTTCTAGAGAGGGTAACTATTAAGCTCTCTTTAACACTTCTCTCCAGCTCCAATTTTTTTATCTTACATTTTTAGGTTTTTTTCCCTACTACGTGCTTGTACAGTTGGGGTTCAGTTGAAGTCAAACAAACTAACTGGGAAGAGATGAATCACAGAGAGCAAAGGCAGTGAATACAATCTGCTAGATAGATTGGTGAAGTCCATGAGGTGGAGGTTTGAGTATTTGGGAGATTTGGGTATAATCTTTTGTGCTACAAGGCATCCTGTGTCTTTGATGAGTCACTTAAGGCTGAATTCAGCTAAATAAATGCAAGCATTTATAGCACAGGAGACAATGTTTTGAACTAGGTTTACTTTGCAGTCAAAAGAAAGAAGCAGGGAATTAATGATTAAAAGAGATCAGATCCTTAAAAGAAATCACACCCTAAAAAGTGCACATTTCTGTCTGATGACTATGAAGAAAGCCTAGGATAATTTGCTGAGTTGGGGGCTTCTGCAGTTGAATGAGATTAATTCATGTTTATCATATGATTTTGAAATACACTTAAATAGAAAAGTATTGTGGCCAGATTTTTAATGCCATTACAAGAGAAATGTTTGCTGATAAATGCCATGAAACTTCTACTGAAATGGAAGATTTTTCAAAAAACTTATACACTTGAAACATCTAGACAATTAAAAAATACTCTAAGGTGTTGGAAATACTCCACTTATCAAGATTTTGCAGCTCAGTAAATTTGGCCTTTTTTCTACTTCCTCTCCAACTCGAAAAATAAGGATAGTTGCTTTTTGCTATTCTTGTGGAAATACCATGAGAATTAACACAGAAAAAATCTGGAATTCTCATACTGCAGTAATGGACAGACAAATTATCTGAAATGTATCCAGTATACATGAGATATCAGGCGGCCTACAACTGAATTCTCCTTTAGGCCAGATTGAAACATTTTGAAGTCTGGTGCTTTTTATCTGATGACTATAGTGTCTTTACAGACCCAGTCCCTGACTAGGATCAATGTATATAACACTGAGACTGCGAAATTACATGAGGAGAACAATCTTGCTATTCCAAGTGCAGGTATGCATTAAGTACAGGGAGACACCAATTCTTGATCTAACTTTCAACCCCAGACTCAAATCACTAGGCAGCGTAACTCTAGTTTTTATGTTATTTCTTACGCAAACTGCAATACATTATGAGGAATGGTGAGCAGAAAGAGTGCCTTAAAAACTGTTAAAGCAAACGGTTAAAAAGAGAAAGACAAAAGCAGAACCATCTGGTTACAAAAAAATTATACAAACAGTTGGCCAGCCTTACTCACATGGCAGCTCTCTACAAATACTCAAATACATTTGTGAACTTTACCAAAAACAGTCTCGAAATGAGTCACACCATTAAAGGACAAAGAACTCAGCTATATGGCTCTAAGCTACAACAAATAAGAGCAGGAATGTTTTCACCAACATCCTACTTGGCATGGCTTCCAGGTGTGCCATTGGCCTTTACAAGTCCTAAGAGCTGTAAGGTCCATTGCTGATTGTTTCTCCTGGTGAATAGGTAAAAGAAGAACACTTGCTGCTCATTCATCAAGGAACTAACTCTCAGTGTGTCAGGAGCCAGTGCATGGAAGAAAATGTGACTCTTAGAAGGGTAAGTACTCTTGTTTTCTCGTGATGATTCTATGTCACCACCAAACAGGGTGAGGAACAAAAACCTAAACAAGGTTTAGGTTGCAATATACATGACTTTGAAATTGAAAGAAAAAAGAAAATACGTTATAACATAGCTCAAGTCTGGTTGCCGGGTCAGTATCATTCCCTGCACTCCAGTCTGAACGACTCTCAAACTCTCTGTGAGTGGCTTGGGTGACTCCTGCCAGAGACCCTCCCAGGGATGCCCTCACCCACCACCACTGCAGCCACTCACCAGAGCTGCCTGGCACCTGCTGCAGTGCATCCGCACTCACATGAAAGCCCCAATGGGACAGTCCTAATGTGATGGCAACCTGTGCTCCATGCATTTCCAGAATAGAGGTAGCCACCACACCCCCATGTCCCAGCTTCCCATCTGTAAAATGCAGATAAGGCCATCTTCCTCTTTAGTGCAGTTAGTCACTGCGCACTGGAAAGATATCAAATGCTCAGATACTATGATATCAGGCTTGAAAAAGAAGGAAGACAGAAAAAAAAGTCTATCTGTTAAGGATATTATTCAAGAAATATAAATGCTTGCTGAATTACTCCAATTCCCTTATTGCTGTACTCAGCTGTTTCACAGACTAGGGAAAAAAAAAGGTGCCTGATGTTTTACTAGTGCATTTGAGTGTGAAATAAAAACTCCAGCTGCACTAGGAAGATAAACTGCTTAAGCAAAACATATTTTGAACCATTTCCTCACTGTTTCGTGATCCAAATAAAACACTGCTCACCACAGCAGTGTAAATGGCACCACAACACAGTAAGTAGAAAATACAAAGCCCTGGGGCATTTGCATGGTGATTTTAAAGAACTGAATCATCTTTAATATGCATACTAAAGGAAAAATACCAGGTTTCATCTCAAAACGTGAGGCAGAGTCGACAAAACGCTGTAATAAGAGATAATCACATTACTGAAGGGTTGGATTAGTCAGTTTACGAAAAATACCCGTCTGCTGTTTACAAATCACTTGTAGGGTTTGGTAATTATCATTTTGTCTCCAAGACGAATGCTGACCTGCTTGCACATTTTGCGTCCTCCCATTAATTAAATCAAGCATCCGCTAAGGGTTCAACCAGCTTTTACTTCACAAACTGGAGTCCTGCTGGTATTATGTCAGGGAAAAACATGTCGTAATGACGTTCATTATCTCAGTGGCATTTTACAGACAGAGTATTAATAGGGAAATGGACTAACATGAGGTCATTATGGAATCAAAGCAAATACAAATTAGTTTTAATGCTACTCATCACAACATAGAGCACCAGTGAAGGCACTGAAGGAGAGAGGCTGAAGCAACTGAATGAGGCAGAGACAAGATTGCAAAAGGGAAATTCTAAGAGATGATATGACAAATTTAGCAACATGGACAGAGCAATAAGATGTTAAGGGTAGAGAGAAAAGGAGGTATCAAAAAGGACACAAGGGCAGTTGGCTTGTGACTATGCCAACAGAGAATTAAACCAAGAGAAGAACCTCAATATTAAACGACTTGAAATGCAAATTTTGCCCGTTTTACGCAGAAGCTTAATCCAATTTAAATACCTAACCATCTTCCTGGGATGAAGAGAAAGTACAGGCATGCACATATGTACTGGAGTGATCCGACGGGTAAGTTGGTAAGCAGTCCTGGCACACTTAGGGCTGCTCTCAAAAGAAGGGGTGAGAGCGTGATGGGGACCAAGCTTTGCTGCACACTTGGTTAGCGGCCTTGGGCATCCGGCCTTCTCCAGTAACTCAGCTGGGCCTCCAAACCACATTAGGAGTGCTGTAGATCCAGACTCTGCTTATTTATATAGACTCCAGCTCAATTTTTTAAGTTACACAAAAACACAGATAAAATAAAAAACCAAGTAACACAAAGTACCTGACAATATCTCATCTCATGCTGGCTCCAGTTTCATGGACAAATATTTAGCAAGGGATACTAAAACTTATCTCTTCAGCTGTACACTTTTATTACAGCCATGGCTAAGACCCAGGTCATTATTTGCAGACATTTGTATTTCAGTGCCTAAGGGCTGTTACCGTGCACAAGTACCTGTTTAAACAGAGTTTCAGCAGTCTACTGAAAATCTGGCCCAGGAAAAGGTTCACTATATTTTGTGGGTTTTTTCAACTACTAAGAAGCCTCTAGTTTAGGTCATGTCCCTTGAAGATTCACACAGTCCATCTCTAAGGAGCAAGCTGCTAAATAATTATCACATATCCTCTTTTCTGTGAAGGGAAAAATTGTTTACAATTATTGTACTAAACAGAAGCATACATTATGTAAACGCACTGACTGAAAAGATGTGTATTTTGGGAATGAGAATAAACAAAACAAAAAAACCCATCTGGATGCAAAGAACACCTTTGCAACACTGTTTGGAAGACTCTCTTATTTCAAAGAGGTCAAACTGCTACACCAATCTGTTTTGCAGAGATTTACAATGGATAATGTAGTTTTGTATAATAAAAGGGGGGGAGGGGGTGGTAAGTTAGTTGGTTCTCAGCTGACCGGGATCTTGACAAACTTACCAGCACAGCTTCACAGCAGCAAAACTTCAGTCAAAGCTGATCCACAGTCTACTGAAGTCTCAAATGATTTCCAGAGTAGAATTCATCCAAACATATGTCCCAACTCTGTCCAACAACCAAACTCTGTCTGAGTTAGCTGTCTAAACTTCTGTACAGCTGACAAAAAAAAAGGGTGCTTTTAGCCTTTTCTTTCTTTTAAACAGCAGTAGGCCTCTAGTAGTCTAAATCAGGACTTAGTAAGTTTGCCTCTTTCTGCAGACTGTAAAGGAAGTCTATGCTAATTAGTTCAGATTTATATTAATTCTTCCTTCCCTCATTCTTCAATGACTCCTTTAGCATCAGATGGAGCACATGTGCTTTTCAAAAGACATACACTGCATTATACTGGATATTTCCAGGCCAGCTTTTGATCAACCCACCTTTTTCATTATGGATTTTCTACAGTCTCCAGCAGACGATGTGTGATGCTCTCATAGCTTCATTTTTCTGGCCTGATTTATACTTGTGCAAACTATTGCAATATTGTTCTGCAGGGACAATCTTACCCTGTGTGGCTACTGCCATGATCTGCCACCACAACTCAGGGAAATCAGGGCTCTTGGCCATGAAACTGGAAGCAAACCCACAGCCCTGTGTCAGCTATCATGCCACACTTATACACTGGGAGACGCTTTAATAGGTATGAGAAAAAACAGTTTCTTCAGTCCCTTAATTCAAAATACATTTTACTTATTTGCACAATCTTTTTAGTATTTGACCCATTAGATGACTGGGCATCAGTTAGAAAACTGCCAAGACAACTTAAAGCTGAGCCGAGCTGCAGTGCTCATCACCACGTTCCTGCAAACCGTGAGACATGGCTTTCACCCGCCCTGCAGCTCTTTTACTCTGGCCCAACTGTGTAAAGGGACATTTACATCAAGTGGTCCTGGTTCTTATCTTCAGCCACCTTATTCACAAAAACCCTGTTGAAAGAAAAGTACATGATGATGATGAAGGAAGGCAGTGGAAAGGAGCTCTTTCTGTTTAATCCATTTCTGTGCAGAAGCTTCTGGGGTTTTAAAGTATTGAGTATACCAGTTTTGGAGCAAATCTACTGCTTTAGCCTCCATTCTACAAGTATTTTTTTAACCTATACACAAGCAAGAAAAAAGTCAAATGGAGATTACCAAGTTCTTGCCAGATAGTTTTCATTGACCTGCAGCTATTTCACTATTTTTCTGTTCTGGCTAAAAACTGTTAAAACAAATTCACATGGCATCGTAACAGATAAAGGCTTTGTTGTTTTGGTTTTTTTTAAATAAAAGATAATCCAAATGGCTTTACTGAAAAGCAATTTGCTGCGCACGGTAAAGGGACAAGGTGGAGAGAGAAGACAAGCTTGTATCTACTGTCTTACTGAAAGGACGGGTTTGCTCATAAGTGATTACAGAACTGTACCTACAAAAAGACCAGAGTACAGATAAAGATCTTTGCAGAGCAACATCATGACCTCTCTCACAAGTTTATCCCCAATGAGCTGGAGTAGTTCAAGGTTATATAGTAAACTGTGAGATTGTTCCTATGCTCAGAGCAGCCACACAGCTGTCTGGGGCTCCTGGAAGAGACTAACCTCCCACTCAGGGAAAAGTGAATGGGAACAGATTAAATGAGTTCTTCCTATTTGACTTTTAACATTCATTTTGGATATAGCTTCCGTTAGCAACCTGCACAAAAAAAATGAATGGCAAAATACAATGCCACACTTTACACAAGTGTACTCACTTTGAAAATCTTGATTTTTCAAATTTTTTTAAATACTTTTGATCTTGAAATACTTGAATTCAGTAATCATGTATGAAACACAGGACACCGAGCAACAGCTGCTCCAGTTCCTTTACAGATAAGGCATTTACTGTGCTTCTCAGGGAGTCCTGGGCAATTGTGCCCACAATGTATTATAGCCTTTATAGTTAGCCTTATTTTATAACCCTAGCCACCCAACCATATCTGTATCACATGTAACCATAGTGATGTTTCAGAAACAACAGCAAGAAGACATCGGAGTGGTAAGTGAAGTAATTCAATCAACCAATAATGAAAGGAAGCTGAAATTAATATTATGGACAAAGGAAAAATAGAGAACACAACCAGAAGATGACAAGTAAAAGTCAAAGAGGAAAGCTGAAACCACACAAAAGTGTTACTTTAAAGAAGTGTTTAATCAAATACACAAGTCGAATACTTATTCATTTTTGCCATTTTGTCATAAACAAAGAGCAATTCCACAGTGTTTCCAAGACACCACAGGAGGTAGAGTTTCTATAATTTAAGACAATACTGTAAGGAAAAAACTCTTTAATGTAAAACACAGTGAAAAGCTGATTACGAATTTGCCGCAAAATTTGCTTTGTTTGTATTCTTAAATTTATTTGCATTTAAAACCATTCTTTTTTATTGCTAACTACACAGCAGAGTCCCGCTACGCCAAAGCAGTGTTCCAGATTGCTTTGTTAAAATCTCAGTTTTCCAAAAAACATTATTTTTGGACTGTACTTTTTCTGATTTGTTTTCAATGTTCAAAATGCTTCTTTACCCACAAAGGCTGAGTAAATTGTCATCTGCTATCTTTGAATTTTTATCCAGAGCTTACAACTGAAACTTTTTTGTACAGGTCAATAACAAATTCTTTTGTCTTCACAGAACTCCTTATGCTTGTGAAGATATACATGGATGTCATCAGTGAGTTTGGATTAAACTATGGTTTCTGAAACCATCTAAAAAGTTAAGTAGCATAAGCATTACAGTTCTGCATAGTTGCGATATCTAAACTTCCAGTTCTATGAAGTAGCAAGTAAAGCTGGGTGACATAATACAATACTGTGTAAATAGTCTTCATTTTGAGGTTGAGAGTAAAGAGAAGCAAAAAATTCAAATCAGCTTCTCATTTTTGTACCAACTTTTATGCCAACAAGCTGTAACTGCATGTTTTAAGGACACCGAAAGTTGATTAGGTGCAGTTATAACTAAGATTCCTGGAACTGCAGAGAGAAGAAGAAGGTAACAGTCTTTAGTACACATGCTGCAAGTTGACCCAGGGTGACGTATACCAAACAAAAATAAGTATTATAGAAAACGCACAACATTATTCCCATTATTAATAAGGAAAAATATATGATGTATATCCACATGTATATGCTGGATTTTATCTGGAGCAAAATCAGAAGAATTTTTTTCCTTTTTTTTTTTTACAAAAGTTCACCTTGAAGACCTAAGGAGACCATTACACACTAAACAGGGCCTATCAGCCAAGTTAGCTACTGAATTTCTCTCCCTCAGAAGTCACAAATGAAAGGATAATCCCTTGCAGTATTTTCTTCACCAACAAACAGCAAATCGAGTTACTGCCCACCCTACCTGAAAACCTCCTGCCTGGCTTCGAGTCATCCCATCACAGATATTTGGGTGGTAAGCTGAGTCTGGGAGAGTGCCAAGAGGAGTGCAGGGTTGGGCTGGGCAGGAACCAGGGTGGGATGCAGCTGCAGATTCCTGGCGTCCACATCTGCATCATGAAAGGCATGATGGAGACACAAGCAAAGCTGCTGCCCCTCAGCCCATCGTTGGCTCCTTGAACCCGAAGAGTTATTGCCTCAAAAAGGTCTCCAGCTGCTCAGCTCTTGGGAAGTTGTAACGAGTCTTTTAAATCCCAACCTGAAAGTGAGCCACGGGCCAGCGAGGTGGCAGCTCACACAGAGTGTAATGAAAGGAGCCAGGTTGTTTTGTAGTTGTGGTCAGCTCTAGGAGAGACGTAAGGCAAAACACACAGGACATGTTCCAGCAGCGAGCCTTCGAAGCAAGGATGGAAGAGTTTGGGTTGTGGGTTTTAGTGTGTGTCACACTAAGCAAGGCTGACAATCTCCCAGCCTGTAGCAGCCACACAGCTTTTCCACACTACAGGGTAACACTTTGGCTATTATAAAAGCTACAGAAATTCTGAGAAAAGGCAAGAAATAGGTTTGCAACCCATGTGAACATTTCAGAGAGGTACAAGGGGAGCTCTCAGACCTGGTCTTGCAACTCCCTCCCAGGCCACTCTGGGACTTGGGGATAACACTCCTAGCCTAAACAAAAGCTGTTTTCCACCATCTAATGAGTGCATGGAAACTCAAGCCCTAAACCAAGCCCGGTATAATGTCTACCTGCAGTATTTTTAAAGTTGTGCAAGACTGGAGACATGTACCAAACCTAAATTATACTATGGATACAGTCAGGGGCAATAAAACTAATCACAGCATGAAAAATTCAGGTTAGGCGTCTGGAAGATCTTTCCCTGGGAAGGGCAAAAAAGCACCAGAACAGATGCCACTTAATGTGCTACTAACTTGTATCCTACCACCCTTCAACTGCCTCTTTTTTGTTTTGTCCTATCTGACATTACACTCTTTTGTTGTGTTTTTTCAAAAGCCCATAAAGTCTCCACGTGGCTGTAAATACAATGAATACTATTAACGAATGGTGACCATTACAAGATTTATAACAGATATTCAGAATCCACCTTACAAATATAAACCTCAGCTCTTAAAAACCCCTCTCTTTATTAATAGGCATAATTAATTACCAGCAACATAAGCAGATGTTGGAGAACTAACTGTTCTTGTAATAGTTTTGCAGGCTCAGGCCCTAAAAACAGAGCATACAGATGGTGAACACAAGATGCACACTGAGTGAAAACAATTCTCCTTTTCCCCAGTGGCAGAATGCCAGGTAGTTAGTCTGCTAATGATGGTACAAGAGGAAGAACTGTCATGCATATGTGCCAAATTTACTCATGTAAAAAGTGAATTTGGCATCAATATCTGTTGCAGCTAATCAACAACATGAGATAAGTGGGGCAACAAATTATGCCCCTTTTCATCAGCTAGCACTGTCATCTCCTTTATAAACAGGGAGAAGTTTCTAAATTTGTTTTTGGTAAGTTTAAAGCAGTAAAAGAAGATGGAAACATCCTGTTAACAAAATACTGGTTCGACCATCAAAGGACTTTCTACAGACTGTAGAGCATCATCAAAACACATAAATAGCATCACTCCATGAAGAAAAGTCAGGGATGAAGAGCAGATTCATCACTTGGTTTTTAAAAGCTATTCAAGAAATAGTAAATTATTAGATCCTAATTGTGGATTTCCAACAGTGTGACTTCACTGTATTGATGAAGACATAAAAGTTTGAGGAATTAGGCCTTTATTTTACTCGTTGCTTGACTGCATCAGTCTAAACAACCAGATAATGGTGTGTTATTTCACCTCTTGTAAAAGGGAGCAGAATGAAAACCCAGAATTGTACCAGCTTATCTTCCTTCAGAATGCAAATCTCTGAAATAACTAAATGCCCACTATTTTGGTACTCAGAAGGTGGCATCTTGCTTGGACCATGTATCCCTGCCATGAAAATCTGCAAGGGGGAATTTCCAGAGCTCCTGATACACCAACCCACTCAGAAGAGCTCCAGAACCATATCCATTTATATTTCAGCACTCCTCAGTGTGAAAAAGCTCAGTTATAGAATATAATGCCATGCAAAGAACGACCATTAAAAAAAAAAAACAAACTGGATTAAAAATGGCCTAGGTATTTAAAGAAACTTTTCTTAAAGTGATACAGGTCTGAACATACGATTACTTAAACAACAAAAAACCTAAGCCTATATATTTATACAGAAAATGACTACAAAAATCTAGGTTTGCATCCAGATTTGAAAGCTCCTTGCACAGGATGCTGGTAGATATGGCAATCTATACAAAAATCTTTCAGTAATATAGAGCTGTATCAAATCCAGTAATTCAAAACTAATTCAACTGGAAGCCAGATGAGAAGCTGCATGGTTCACCTCGTTTATGAAAGACTCGGAACCTTCAGTAATCCAGTGTAAAATGATTTGCCAAACAGAACCACGTGACTACAGAGGGTGAATATAAAACCTTTGTTTATAAATGCCTAAGGTAACTGCCTGACGAACATCCCAGCATTGCATTAGTCCTGCAATGTCCCCTCTTCTTGCTTTCCCTCTCTGTGAAAGGGAAATTAAATTCCCCTGAGAGTTTCCGTCGCCATTGAAAAAACATTTCAACAATCCACATACAGGATTTACTCCACTGACCACTAATGCCAAAGGCCCCAAAACCACTTACACTGAAAGAAGATGAGTTTTGCAATTTGTAGCTGCATCTATGAAGCAATGAAAAATTGATGGTTTCCTTTCGCCTGCCATAGAAAGGGCTGCTTTGTACATTTCTTTCCTCAGGGAATCCATTGCTATAATTTTCCATTGGAAAGTTTTTGTATTACTGCATTGCTAAAGTAACTGCAATGGTGACCTAATCTGGGTCATCAAAAACCTAGGATTAATCACATGCCTAAAAACAAACAAACAAAAAATTGTTATATAAATTTACTTGCTTGATTATCTGCAATTATTTCTATCAAATCCTATGCAGCGTTCTTCAAAATGTTAAAACACAGGCTGTGAGTTCTGCATTTTTCACCTATAACAAATAAAAAAGTAATTTACATTTCATTTTTTATGTTATTATCAACAGCGTATGCACTGTAAACATCATCCATTGCAGGATGCCAAAGAAACAACAGAAACATTAATTTAGCCTCAGAAAACCCTGCAAGCTGGGTAAGTATTAACTTCGGATGCTGTGAGGTTAAGCTGCTTGCCTATGGTCACACAGTGAATTTGACAGGACCAGAAACAGAGGCCAGATTTCCTGACTCCCTACCCTATCATAAGGCAACACTGATGTAATTGCTAAATTTTCATTTAATGGTCTGTGCAATTCATGTTTCTAAATCTCCAGAGCTTGCAACAGCAGGTAGTAATGCTTTACTTCAGGTTCGAAGGTACGAAGTACACTAAAAGCTGTTTTTAGGTTAATGGAAATGAACTGGCCCATCTTGAAACACCGTGCTGCCTAGAGCATGCTGATGCTTACAGAACTGCAGGGGAGTGCTGGGCAGCAGCTCTCGGGTTCCATTGCCCCTGTCCTCAGAGCCAGCAATGCAGTGCCCAGGCCAGCTTTGCACAGGGCGGCCTGGGACATTTCCATACAGCTCCTCTCTATGTAACCTTGACCCCATCCTTGCAGGCACAGCCTGAAATACCACCAGGAGAGGTCAGTCCCATCAGATTCAGCACACCCTCACGAGGTGGGAGGGTCTCCAGTGTGTTTTGGCAGGCGGTTGCCTGCACGCTTAGGATATTCTGGCTCCAAAAGGTCAAACAGCAGCTCATTAGAACTGTTAGAGGGCTCGACTGCCTCAACTCCCCAGTCCCACTTCTGCTGACACAAGCGTGTGCCCGACACGTCCCTCTAGAAGAACTCCAAATTGTTTCTATTCAGAGGTTCCAAGAGCACCCAGATGTGGAGAACCAAGACAAGCTGCAGGTACCCACTGTGCCGGTTTGGACACAAATCCAGGAGGAAACAACCCGAGAGGGGCATCTCTCTCTCTCGCTCCTGCCTGCCAGGCAAGCAGGCCTCGGCAGCACCTCCCCCACAGGTTCGGGAAAATAATTTCTCGAATGAAAGTGAAAAAAACTATTTATTTAACAAACAGAGTCCCCCACTGTCACGGGGCAAAAAAGGATATTGAAACCTCCTCCCCCATCTCCTAAAAGAGGACTATGGATTTTAGAGTTCTTTCTGTAGGTAAAACCTGCAGTCCTGAGCTGGGCCAGGCCGGCCAGGCAGGGTCCGACGATCCCCCTTGGAGAGTCCCGCCGAGCAGGTCCCGGAGACGGTAGCTGGTCTCGGATGAAAAGCAAGCCAAAAACAGTCCAAAAAGGAACAGAAGCCGCTGAGGCAGATCACAGTCCCTTCTCCGCTGAAAGCCGAAGAAGCTAGAGAGCAAAACTCTTCTAAGTAACAAAAGTTGTCAGATCAAGAGAGAAAAGAATGTAAACATTCTAGTTGCAAGGTCAAGCTGGCTGCTTTGAAGAGTTCTCTCGGCTTCTCTCTCTCCCTTTTGCAATTTAAAGGTGCACTAGAGATCAAGCAGGCAATGGGGAATACAGTATGGTCATAGAATCACCCCAAGACACCCGCCCTTTGGAAACTCATCATTTACACAGCTCACAGAAGAAGCACGGAGAAGCACACATGCCTCAGACCACCATAAAAGTGGACAATCCCTTCTGTGTCCAGAAACCACCTCCAGTACTCACTCAATACCAAAGTCTGGCATTCCAGAAAGTTTCTCAAATGAAAAATACAATTTCAAAATTTCTTTTTACCTTCCCTGTCTTCATTGTGCCTTCATTTCTCTTGCTAACTGACTGCAACTTCTCCGTATTTTTATTCAAATTTTTCCCCTGACTTGCATGGTTTGTTGCTCTTAGTGGTCCTAGCCATTTTGGGGGTTAAGCAACATCTGCTCAGATAATCAGAGGAGAAGAGATTAACAAGTCAGAGAACAGTCATTACCTGCAGACATTCTGAAAATAGCCATCTCCACAAATCCAACGGACAGAGCCATCAATTACAGTAATCCTAGAGGAAGGCAGTATTTGCATAGAAAAGTATTTTAATCTTATAAGTAGAACACACAGTGAAATCGGTTTCTCTAGTTCCAAAAATGTCAACTCCAGTATTTCAGGAAATAAACAGTGAAATTAATGCTTGCAATGCCCCTAAATGTAAATTGTGTCATACTTCTAGGGATTAACCAGGTCTAGAACAAGAGACTACTTAGTATGAGTGAAAGAAAACCAAAAGGCATCTAGACAATAACAGCTTATGCTCTTAATGGCAATCACCTCTCCATGAATATCGGAGACTACCTGCATGTACAATAGAATACATGTGCTTCATACTGGAGCTAGAGGCATCCAGTTATCCCGGTTACTTAGATAACACTAAAATAAAGACATTCTTTCTTGAGGAACTCCAGCTCAGCTTTAATGTTAGAACACTTTTTAACAACTACTAGACTTCATCCTGTTTCACTTTTAATTTGAAGCATCTCCTTATTGGAAAGAATGTTGTATTCAACTAAGAATCTGATGGAAATTTTATTTAACTATGTTAGATTTTATTACAAAAATTACTTTAGCTATAGATATATAAAACTAGATTTTTTTTATCAAGCATGTTTTGAGAATAGTTTTTGAACTGCAGTTTTATAAAAAAATCTTTAAAGATGATGTAAAAACTCATTTTTCCTTCTGTTTAAAAATTCTATTTTCATCTCAGTTTGAAGGTAAGTTCAAAAAACTAGGATATGGTTTTTCAAGAACATCCTAAGACAAAAATTGAACAATTATGTACAAAAAGCATGATACAGTTTTGAAGCAAATATTCTGAGGAAGTATTTGTAAAATTAAAGTAACTTTGAAAACTGTTAGAAACACTTTGACTTGGTGACTTTAAAACTTTAATTTGGTGACTCTCCTAGTTAAATGAAAAATGTCTGAATGGAAAAATCATGTTGGTTAGATAGTTGCAATTTAAATTTGGTATCATAGCAGTAAAGATAAGGAGACATGGGTAAGGCTGAGATGGAAGCCACACATACACAAATTTACCAGGCTTGTTGTTACCTCAAAAGACATCACTTCATAGCACCTCTCTGTACATGGGAAACAGTACAGTACAGACCAATTCATTCCCAAATTAGAAAAATAAAACTAGACCAAGCCACTTTCCCTGGCAGAGACCAGACTGGTGATGCTGCTGGAGACACATGGGGTCTGATGGGGTAATTTGAATAGTGCCAGTAACTGAACACTTGTCCTGGGAAAGTGGATGTGCACTTGGCAACCCTGCATGCAGTTACCTACCAGCTGAGGACAGGGAGACAGGCACCTGGCATGGACTTTAAAAGGGACAATCTTAAAGCCCTCTGTAAAGTTCAAATTCTTGGAAAATTTTGTGACAGCAGCTTGGATGTGACAATGCACCTGTTTAAAATAAACAAAATGCACTGATCACAACCGACACACTTTTTACAAGAGTCATTGGACTCAGAAACTCGTATTACAGGGGTTTTCCCACAGAACCGATGTGGGTCGATAGCCACTGTGGGAAATACAGGAGCTCTGTTTCCTGCTCAGATCTGAACACGACAGCATGGAGAAGATTCAGAGCCTCCTCATTACCAGCTGAATGAACTGGCCAGAGCTGTGGAAGGACTGCCAGGACTGGTGGCACCGTGCTTCACTGCCCTTTCTCCAGCCCAGTAGACCATCCCTTTCTGAGCTGTTTGCCCTTGGCTGGGCGGGGGCAAGCCCTGCTAGCACAGCAGAGAGGCAGAGCCCCGATCAAGGAAAGCTAAATGAGCTGTAAAGGGCAAATACGTACAAGGGGTGCCATCTGGCAACAATATAAGGAAAAAAAACATTAAGTGGGTTACATAAACCAGTGCCCTAAAACCCATCTATAAAGGCAGCTAAGGACACTGTCTCACCCAGCCTGAAGTGCCACTGGCTGAGCACTGCAAAAAGAACAAAATTAAAGTTATGCAATGCCTCATATTAGGCCCAAAGTAAATAAAGTCCGGACGTGCATTTTGACAGCAACGTGAACCAAACCAGCTTGTGCTGCTGGGTACAGCCCCTGAGCTCCTCTGCATTCCTGCGGTGAACTGGGATGAGTGGGAGATGAGCAGGGGCTGCCTTGGCTGCAGGGGCCCCAGGCTGTGTTGGACATACACAGCCCTCCCATCCCCATCCCCTCAACAGGCAGGTGTGCCATGGTCCAGCTTACAGCAGAGGCTTGCCACAGTAAGAGAAGTCCGGCACTGTCAGAGAATTAAGGTCTGAACTGAAGTTATAGGAAAGAATCTGGCATAACACTGTGCAGTACAGCTCCTGAAGAATCAATCAAACTTTTTATTTTTCCTGTGAGATATATAGCACGCAGAAAATAATAAACAAGCAGAGAGTGAAGCATAACATCTGAAAAATACTGTTGTCTAAATTTTACTACAGGTATAGTTGCACAACGGTAATGCTTTGGCTTTATCTGTTCCAGTCAACCAGTATCAAACTGATCCATCTTTACTTCTAGCAGAATTAAATATTTTGGTAACTTCATGGCAAAGTAACATTTAAATAACACACATATACCAATTTCATATCAGCTTTCTCTACAGGCAATTGAATTTGAGATCAAAATTTTAAAAAAAGCTAATTAAAAACTTCTACTGAATTTTAAAAGCTCTGTACAGTTACTGCAGATGATTGCTCATAAATTCAATAAAACCCTAAAGATTACTCATGTCTAGAAGCATTATCATCAAGGGCAAAGTAACTTTCTTTTTCTTTTTACATAGAAAATGGACTTTTATTATGCTGATAATCACACCTACACACTGAGTACCCATCAGTGTTAGAAGCTGAAAGCTATGAGCAAGTTTTATTTCTCATTTTGAGAAAATTATAATCTTTTCAGGTCACTCCCTCAGCCTTTAGAACTGGGGGCTATGCTTTTCCTAACAGTTATCTATTAGTTCATTATCAAGTGTCCTTACCATCTTGGAAAGTGTCTTTTTATTTAATAATACATGCATACTCAAATATATATTAAGTAAGACTTTCTAATTGAAACTGAAATAGAATCTGATAGAAAAGATCCACAGTATTACATCTGTGCATCATTCATATGGGTCACTATCATTTTTACCACGAAATAAAAATTCACCATTGAAAATTTCTACTGCACATTTAAGAAATATTTTAAGGAAATTTAAAGATCTGTGAGACTCCTCATGGTTTAAGAATAAATATTTTAACATTTGAATCTGCAATTTTCATCAAGGATCAAATTAAGAGAAAGGGAACTCTTTGCCTTTTAGACCTGTATGATGCCTCTTAACCATTTAACAGTCCTTGGACTAATTTTTTCACCCACAAATGTTGGCATAAAACATTCCACAGCAGGCAGCTACCCTTCCCAGAGGAAATTCCTCAAATATCAAAAAATTTGTTCTTCATATTTACTATTGAGCTTCCTTACGTGCTGTCATAAATGCTGTGCGACTTTCAAAAGTTGTCAAAACTGAAAGAAGATCACTTGCAAAACAGAACAGTCCTCAAGCTCTTCTGCAACTATGGTAGCCCTTAACAGCACCACACGTATATTGAGAAATATTCAAGCAAGCCACTGATGAGAAAATGCAACAATGCAGAGGGTGAAATAATTTGTTTCCCTATTCTTGACCATCTACTCTTTCCTGAGAAAACTACTGAAAGATGCCAGATGTCCTTTTTTTTACTGAGGTTTTCATCTTCTTATTCATTTTCTTAAGGTCAACTATGCAAGTTTTCCCCACATCCGGACTAATATTTTCATTTTTCCATCATGTGCATTGTGTTCTGGAAAAGCGTCAAAATTTACTTAGTAGGAACTGACACAGAGGAAGATTTACTGACAGGAGTAACATTTCACTAGTAAAAAATAGGAAGCGTTACACCAAACACCTACTTTATGGGTTAAAAAAAAGAAAGAAGATAGTTAAAAAAAAGAAAGAAAGGAAATCAAAACTGTCTGTCATTAGAGCTACTGGCAGCTGAGCACGCTGCTTTTCAGTTTGCTCAGTTTTCTCTCACTGTTTCCTTTTACTCCCGTCTGCCACTGTGTCTGTCTGCCTTGCCCTGTTTCCCCCTGTCTTGTGGGTGCCTGACAAGTTGCCTGGGTAGGGTCATCTTGTGTCCCCTGTGAGCACGCAAGTGGAGGACCATGGCTCCTGGCCAGGGATGCTGTTCATTCTGGCAATATGTACAGTGAGCATTAACAATGATGGAAAATTCCACTCCATTCAGTGTAGCCAGTGACTGTTACTCTTCTGTATTTATATTTGCCTTCTGTCCCCAGGCAAAATCCTGCCCAAACTCCCGTTCAGAGCACAGCTGAGAGGAACACAAAGGGAGAAGGTCCCCACAAGGAGCTTGGCAGGTTGGACAACTTCTTGCTTATTTCTATTAAATGTCCTGGGCAACCCCTTTGTGTTTTGCCAGGCCCCAATCATAGGAATTTGCCCCCCTTATCGTGCTACGTTATTTAGTTTGCTTAGGAGTTCACTGAGAGCTGATAATCCGCCTATCATGACCAATCTGAAACTGGAAAACGGTCATGCACATTTTACGAACAGTCTGTTTATCACATCATGTGTATTGATTATCTTTTGGAAATACTCCAAGAGACATCATTCTGGAAGTCAATCTAAAATAAATATGACCTGAATTTATCCAGTACAGGTTGAATGAAGCCTTGATAGTAGGCACCTAATTGGGCTTTTTTCCTATAAAAAATGCACACATTTTAACAGCGTGTAACTGTCTATATATTAATATCACAGCCTCCTGGCAATTATGAATCATTAAACAGGATTTTATGTGTCATGTTTCACAGATGTGCACTGATATTTGAGAAAGTTCAGTTCCCATGCTCCAAGTACTGAAACACCTTTGAAATCCTTAAATTGTACCACTAAAGTGGCCTGCTCTATGCACTTAACTAACATCAGCCACCTACCTGTGACCTGCCAGAAAGACAAACAAATGCTGTCAGGCAGGAACAAACAGACGGCAGAAAGTTGAAGCATAAACAAAAGCGTGACTGAAAACACTGTCAAAGAGAAGATGCAGATCTGCAGCCCTGCTGCTAATAAAGAGCTGGCACTCAGCCTCAGTGTCTGGCAGCAAACCTGCTACAGAAAACTTTAGCTGGCTGAAGCTGGGACATGGAAATTGTCTTTGAAACCAAGATTTAGATCATTGAGTGTTTGAGAAAGGCTATTAACCTTTGATTTCCATATTTGATTTCCATATAAAGGAAATGCTAATTATTGTATAAATTAACTGCTTCTCAGGGTTGATTGCTGCCACTATTTACTGCTACAACCTGATGAAATCAGGTTCTTCTGTTTAATACTGAAACCTATTTACACCTTCCAGAAGCAGAGAGAACAGTTTTAATTTTCAACAATCTACCTCAATGCCTCTTCCTCACTGGAATGAACTATGAATACTATGGGCAGGTATTTCTTGTGCAAATAAAATTACATTATACACCTGCTTCATTAATGCTGCTCATGAATAAGGATGAAACATCAGGCAGAGAAAGGTGGATACTCTTTGAAAGGAGAAGAGAATACAACTCTGGGATAACTGATTTCTGCAATAAATAATTTATAACAAATTTTTACAGGACGCACGTTTTATGGAACATAAAACTAGTAGCATAAAATACTGTTACCTTCTGGCAACTTAAGATCAAGAAGCTGTTCTCAATTCCCTCTTTGCTGCCCGGAGTTCAGACTCCATGCATAACCCAGTACTTTGTACCTCTCTAAAGGGCACCTGAAGTGTGGGGCACTGAGCTGTCTCAATTCTGCCACGACTTCCCTGCAAAAGTGACAAAGATAGAAGTGTCATGTTTTCTCCACTAGATCCAGCTAACAATACTATACTGCAGGAGAGTAGGACTTTGCTGTGATGTGAGAAACCTTAATGCAGCTGTGTTGGCAGGTGCAGCTCCATCATCTCTGCATGCAACCTTACAGCTAGAAAACATTCAAACCTACTAAAATACCTTGAAGTTCACAACACACGCAATTCTCCTTTGTCCAAGCTGTGCTCCAACCCAGCAAGCAGCAGACTCAGAAGCAGAAAGGTTTGCTTGCAGGTTCCTGAGCTCTAAACACAAGTTTTGGCAAAAATGAGAGCAGTACCACTAGAGAAACTACATCCTTCTACCACAAGTTCTGCCTCATCTATTGCAAGAGGGGGAAAGAAGGTGTTCCATAGAGACCCTACATAGCTGGACATGCCCCTAATAGGGAAGTTTTCCATGAGGATTTCCACTTGTCTTCCACATTCATTACACATCATGTTATATCGTGCAAAGAAACTTCTTGGAGTACCCAGCTCACCACATTCAAAAATGTTGCTAAATTAAAATGGATCATGTTACTTTTCTCCTCTTCCTCCTCCTGTCCCCCCACACACCATGAATGTATTTTGGAAGAAAAGAATACACCCACTACTTAAACGGATTATAGGTAGTTCACAGGTTATACATGTAAGGATGAAATAATATATAAATTCAGCAAATCTGCAGTGCACCCTGCCTACACACAAAAAAAAAAAAAGAGGCAGGAATTTTGGCAATACAAACACATGGAAAGAGAGTATCCTGTTAAGTAGGGACCAAAGATGCAGCAATGACTGAGACCTGCTGTGAATAATTAATGACATTTTTTTAGACAGTGACTCATGCTTGAATTCCCATAGGAAATAGTCTACTTAATCTGGTTTATTACAGCTGTATCCTCAGGAAAATCTAAACTCAGTTTAACGAAGCATTCTGATCAATTTGTGATGCATTTTCCCCCTTAGTTCTTCATGTGCTATTCAAGCTCATACAGCACAGAATTAAATCAAGGATGGCTAAAATATTTCACTGCCTAAATTACTATACATTTGCCTAATTAAGCAATTACAACCCACTGTTGCCACAAACATTTGCTGAGTAATATCTGTGTTCCACTGTAGGATTCAGCACAACTAGAGAAAGTAATAAAACACAAAAATTGCTGTAGTTAGATCCTTAGCAGGCACGATGGGTACATGAGAAAGAGGTTAGTAACTTTAAAGGAACTAGAGCTTTAAATTACAGTGGAGAGATTAACAACGTAATTAATGAGAATTATAACAAAACTGAAATCCTCTGCCCATGCAACTTTCGGAAAAGCCAACAAAGTAAACAAACAAACCGCAAACCAAAGCCAAATCCTGGTGCACTCTGCTTCTGATCTGTGATCCACCCCCTTCCCTCTCTGCCTGTTAAAAAGACTGATTTCACACCAATTCCACACTTGAGAACAAGATTTCCAGGGAGCTTTTCTTTTCCTACTATGTAGGCAACAAGCAATGATAGGATCAGATAAAAGCAAATAATGAGATTAAGTCTCATTAAAAAACTCCTCTTATGCTTCAAAGGCACTTAATTCTATTAGAGGTAAAACTGAGAATGGTACATACACCTACAAACACCACACAGTCACGTGTGCAGAAGAGACCTTATGCTGCAGAAACTACATTTCTTGCCACAAAGCAACAGTCACATCAAATGACAAAACATTTTTCTGAAATGCGTGGATTTTATGCAATGAAGCAAGACAATAACTGACAAGGTACTTGATATGCCTTGCATTTACAGTGTTTTCTACCTTTCTATAGATAGGTTTGCAAAGCTGTAAAAATAATCACTTCATATCAATTTGTCAATATCAATTTTTTTTTTTCTTTTTGAATGATAAAATTACTGGGTTTATCAGCAAAATTCTTAAATTCCTGTGGAAACAGAGGATGCATTAAATATACTTGAATTTTTGTTTCAAAGTTTCTATTACAAACTTCTTTAGCTAAAATAATTAATCCTCTGATGGACAATGTTCATCCTGATTCTGCAAAGAAAACTGATAAAAGTTTTTATTAACAATAAATCCTAAAGTCTTCAGTGCCATCCAGGTCAAATTTAGCTAGAAACTGACCCTAATCCTAAATCAGATTTTCTTGCCGGCCTCTATCCTGCCAGCACAGAAAAGCTACAGATGGCAGAACAGAGGAATGCAACAATACCAAATAGGAACATTCATTTTCAAAGAAAACTTAAAAATAAATTTATCAACAGAATTGTAACTAAATTTCCTGTTAGGCAGAAGAAATATAAAATAACACAAAATAAAAAGCTGCATGGTGCAAAATATTGCTGAAAATACAGTGTTTCCACTGAAGCAGTCTCTGTCACCAGATAGCATCATAGACTGGAATGGAAATGATGCTGAGAGCAGTGCTGTAAGGCAAAGGGATTTTTTAAAATAAATTCTCCCTTTCCCAGGCTCAGCTTCTCAACTCCTCTACTACATTCAATTGCATTTTTCATATTATCTTTTTGTTGTTGTTTTATTTCTTTGGGGTTATGGATATAAATGAAAATTAATGTCTACAAGAAAGTTTTTACTTCAAAGGTAATACGATTACACTGTTTTATCATGTTCTTCTGGAAAAGTAAAAAGGCCTTGTAGCAGAATATTTATATTTATATTTATATATATATATATATAAATAGAAATAAATTTATATCTATATATATTTTTTCAGTATGAGTCCCAGCAACAAACACAGGAATCCAGACCTACCATCTAAACTACACCAATTTCCATACAATATCCTCTTCCCTATTGTTAGAAGTGTTTTCTTCTTAACATCTATCTTCACAATTTCATACATTATTTATAGAGTAAAGGAGGACAGCACAGAACACATCACCTCTAACTCTAAAATTAACGCAGCACACCCATGGATTATGCAACAGTACTTTAATCCAGGCAGTCTTTTTCAGAGCTTTGTTTGCAAGTAGTTATCCATGGACTAATCAATGCTGTTACTTTAACAGAGGTTTCATTCACAGGCAATACCTATTTCATGATTCATTTTTATGCAGTTAAACTTTTTGTTCACCTGTGTGAACAGGTCTGCCACCAAAGGTTTCTATAATGACAGAAAAATCGTCTAGACAGAAATGCTGTGGTCACTAGGTGTCAAAAAACATGCAGCCATGCTGTACAGGCAGAGTCCAAAAATGTTCCCAAACCTTTTTTCCACCAAACTCCAGGGTACCAGTGACTATCCAGCCCTGCAATAATCTGAATCCTTCTCGTGACAGACCTAGAGAAAACGCCAACTTGAGTGCCACCTTACTCCAAAATATGCACCCACCTCTAACAGCAGGTTTCAGATTAGAACAGTAATTCACATTATAACAGGATCAAGATCCAGTCAGCTATAAAAATGAGGCAATAACATGCCTTTCATGAGGAACTCTCTTCATCCACCAAGAAAAGCCTCTTTCCCTGACAAGATTTCCATGAATGGTTTTCCAGTTTCTCTGTTCTGAGGGTTGGAAACACAATCAGATCACCAAAAATACCCTGAGAACTATGTATTTAAGTGTGAAAAGACAAGGTTATTATGCTTTTTGCAAGCCTAGCAGCCTATCACCAGAGGAGGCAATGCAATCCATTCCTGTGCACTGGGAGAGGTAAATTTATCTGGCTACTCTTGGAAAACAGGAACTGCTTGCAATGGGCAGTATTTTTTGCCACATCTGGAGCAATTTTCTGCTAAAATCAGCTAAGTGGTGCCCACAAAACTATGACATTTATAGTCACAATCAGAAAAAAAAAAAAGCAAACCATTCGCTGTCTGTGCTCCAGTCATGAAGAGCTGCTGTTTTCACAACTGGTGTGAAGACCAGCTAGGCAAAGTTGTCTGCTAGAGTCTTTTCCTCAAGGAAAGAAAAAGCTTTTCAGTTAGGAAGAGTCCCTTCCCTTTAAGACATTAGGACAGTGTGGCTCTTATCCTGGCTCAGGGGTGGCTCTGCCCAGTGGACAGGCAGACTAAGGCTAGAGTAGAAAGGCTCAGGTTATAAAGAACACTCACAAACTGGGGAGACCGATGGGATGGCTGTAGAGCCTCAAGAACTGAACAACCTGTTCCACAGCCACAATTGGCCTGCCAAACAAACTTCTCTGAGGTGGATGATGAACAGGAAGCAGAGCAAACGGAAAGAAAAGCAAATCTCCAAGTCATCTGCCTTCTGTCTTGTATGATTTTGGTGGATGCAGTTGGGCTTTTTACAGCCTCACAGCAGGAGACAGAGTTTTCTTCTGAAAAAGAAGCCCAGAGTGGAGGTGGCCAAGAGAGAGTTCACAGTGGCCACAACAGTGCAGCAGTGGCCACCAAAAGCGCAGTAGTAGCAGCAGCAAAGAAGCAGAGGGGTAAGATGGGTGTAGGACCCTAGGGACCTGGAGATGAGGATGGAGAGGAATGCAAGAGGAAGGTCGGCATTGGGAAGATGGTGTATGTGGACAGAGATTTGGGACTGGAAGAGGAAATAGTGGATAGAAATACCTGGGAGGGACCTACAGTGGCTGAAGTTGGTGGCGCAAGGACTATGAATAGGTTTATGCCAGGATCAGTGAGGAGCTCCAGAACAGGTGGAAGTTTAGGGAGGCTCCGGGGCTGCTGTGGGGGCCTTCACTGAACTGTGCAGGGGAAGGAACAGAAAGGACTCCATGAAAAGACATTTGGGAATCTCATCTGAGCTTAACTGAAGCCAGTACCTCCTTCTGCAACTCCAGCCTGGGAACAAGGCTGCACCCAAGACTATTTTACTTCCTGCAGAACTGTTTACTTTGTGTTTAGGTTTTGTGGAAGGCTGATGCAATGGGCTCTGGGTCTGTGACCAAGACAGTCTGGCAGAAGTGAGGAATTTTTTATTGCAGAAGTCCAGACAGGTGATTCAGACACCACTGTCACACCCACATCTGAACACCCTTTGGTACTACCCTCTATTAATATAATGCAGCTGAGCTGGGGATTGTACAAAGTTGCTGGCCTTACGATGACATTGCTGCAGAGTCTATGGTCTCTCACCTTCCTACTCCTACTCTCTGGCAGAACAAATAATGAATAATATCAGGTGCTCACAACAAAAAACTTGGACTCAGCTTTCTGAGATGCTGAATACTTACAGATCCTGCTCAAGTCAAAGCTGTGACTGACTACCTGCTCTGAAAATTGACACCCCTCCTCATGAGAACCCCTAATCAGGGACCTTTGAAAACATTTACTCCACATCAGCCTTCCGTAACCGACAGAGAGACTGCGGCCGGAGGACATCCCTCAACCCAAGTTAAATTGCGATTACGACTATTATACAATAGAATAAGATTTAGAGGGAGAAAACATCAGGCATCAGTGAAAAAAACCCACTTAAATAATGATCTTTTGCAGCATGCAACAAAACATAATTCATCCTGCAACCTTAGCAGCTTGTGTTAAACTGAGCTAGTGACAGCTGACCTTCCTCAGTCACTCTGACAAGTCTATATTAGTTGTCCTTATTACATAAAGACAATCAATCAGAAACTGGAGAACAATGGCCTTATGAAGGTTCATAAAAATTGAATGCAAATCCTCTATGCCACTCAGGGACAAGTTATTCCCAGAGCTACAGACACACATCTCTGCCAGAGTCAACATAATTTTTTTTTTCTGAGTAGTATCTGAACCCAAGAAGAGAGCTCACTGGCTGCCTCAAGAGGGTCAACCATTGGAAAGCTACTCCTGTTTCCCTGTTTTGCTGCAACTCCTTTATCTTCTCTCATTACTTCAGCACAGAATAAGAAAGGTATTTATACAATTAGTTGCTGTAAGTTACCTGTTTTAAGTATTCTAGTATTATTCCAGTATTCTATTAATTATTCTAGTATTACTCTGCTGTATGTGCTCTATGCTAAAAACTTTGCCAATTTATACACAAATTCCACTTCAGCAAGTTCTTCATTACTAATTGGGCTTACCAAGGAGGGATTCTGAGCGAAGACCCCTCCACTTTCCATCCCCTAGAACCTCCTCCTATGTGACAGGCCAGGCAGGCTTCACATCACTGATTTCTAATGTAGAGCATAGAGAGTACCACTGTCACACATGATTGAAACAAGCTAATACCTTCAATTTTCAAGGGAGATATGGAGCAGAAAAACAATTATCAAGGAAGAAATGAGATCCTGGGTGCTTAAGTCATACAGGTCTCCTGGAGGTCACTAGAACTGCAGTTTCTCATATATCACCAGAAGAAGAAATATGAGGTCTTGTTCAAAATAGTAATGGGCTGCTGCATATCACATTTGGAAGTCCAGATGCCTGTTAGAAAAGTCGATAGCTGATAGTCAGGGATCCTGTTCAGCATACATGAAAAGCAGCTGTTACTAATATACTTAGTTAACCCGACACCATGAAGCTTATTTTCAGTCATTGCTGGGTCAACTACTATTTATTTCCTCCTCCCATAAACCTGTGCATCTCCTTTCTCAAATAAAAACCTCATGGTCCAAAACCCAAATGGCCTTCATCAAACTTTACATTACTTAAATATCTTTTTGTTTGTTTGTTTTCTCCCAAACCCACATACATATTTAAATCAAGATCCAAGCACTGCTTTTGGTCCTGATTTAATGGGACAAAACCTCAATATTTGAATAGAAAAACAGTGTCATTCTGCATCCCCTTCAAAGAGATTTTCTTCCCTTCTTTTAAAGGTGAAAGTAGTTCTCAGAGGCTAAAACACTAAGAATTAAATTTTTTCCAGTGATTAACAAAACTTAGAATAGTCTTCTTTAATCTTCTAGTCTTCTTTCTGCTGTGTTTATTTTCACCTGAAAAGCATTAAAAAGGGGGGACTATTTTTGACAATCTTGTTTGCTTTGGCTATACGGCCTAACCAAGGTACTTCACTAGGGGCTCCTGGAATCCACTTAAGCGGTTGAAATACCACATGCAAAACACTTCCTAACTTTAGCCATTGCACTCTGCATCTGTTAGCTCCTAGATCCTTCTCCATAATCATAGATGTATATGTATATAGTAACACCTCAGTGCTTTACGTTACTCCAAGGTAATCCAGGAGCAACTACAATCACTTGACAAAACATTAGTTTTATTTTCAATTCTGAATGATGATAAAGAAGTTAATACATGAACCACTTTGCATATATAAAAGGGTGGCAATATTGTACTTGGATCTGAAAGCCAAACAAGTCCTATAACATGTAAGAATTAACACCCAAGTAAAGCACTGCATTTCAGTGGGGGGAAAAAAACCCCAAACCCTCTCAACATATAAGACATTAGAAGTCTCCACTGTGTACTCCTTCTGGCTTCCATGGATGCTGCTGACCTCTTAAATTCTGTTTTAGTCCTCTGTTGTAAAGAAATCCCATAGTATACAAACAAAACCTAGTCTGTATCAGAGGGTCATACAGAGCTCCTGAATTCACAAGCTCCAACTCTGACTTAGTTCCAAGATTTCCACCTTGGACTGTGAAATTATAGAATCAGAATCAGGCAAATTTCATTTCACCCTGTGGCTGAGAATATGATGTTAATGTAGAGTGAATAAACCACTCAGATGTATGTTATCCACCAACACATTTCTACAGAGTCAAAGAAAAGACAATCACATTATTCAGACCCGACCCTTCCTCGGCAGAGATGTGCATATATTTCCTGACCTGTACACTTGGAAGCAAAGATAAGTAGGGCAAAAACAGCAGGCTAGCTTGAATTATTAGTGAGAGATACATACTTGCAAATGCATTTGGCAAGTCAATCCACAAAATGATCCAGTATTTTGATGATAAAGAAATTCAAATACTTTGTTTTGTGAAGCAGCTTCATCCTCTAAGCAAGCTCTTTTCACAAAAATGTCATAACTGTTTACAGTCTGACAGATAACTTAGCTTGCCACTTCTCATGAGTGTGGGGAGGTGCGGAAAGAGGAAGCAATATGTAGTGCAACACTGTACTTGTACTCAAGCAAATATAAAATACATTTGACAACTAACTACATGGAGATACTGCAGCTACTGTCAAATCTATCTTTAAACATGCTCTTAAATAAGGGATTTAGAGTCTGATTCAAGTCCTTGCTGAAGTCCTTAGGACTCTATTATTACCTGCTAGGAGTACTCAAGCTCACAAGGACTAGAAGCAGGTGCACTACACCCAGTTACAACACGCTCTAAAAGCTGGTCCCTAAGAGACACCTGCTCAGTGCACCAGCATCGTTTTCTGGAGAAATGCAAATCGCAGCAGAGTATGGAGGACACACAAACACATTCCCATAGTCTTTTTTGATAGCTCCAACAGACAGTGTAGACTAGGGCAGTTCAAGCCTTGAAAGTCACGACTTCCATAGTTTGATAGGTTTTAAATATCATGTGCCTTCTGTTTATGTTAAAATTACTCACTCTATCTCAAAATGTGGCCAGGTGGAAACCTGCAGCCAGAAAGGTTTAAAAAAAAAAAAAAAAAAAAAGAGGCGGGGAGGTGGGGATTGGTTTTGAAACTGTGGCTTTAGAAGTGATGTTGAAACTGACTGACTATGACTACTAACTAGATTTCTGCTGTCCTGAAGATTTTCAGAAGACTACACACTTTAATACAGCAGCAATAATACTGTTTAAAAACCCTCCAAAACATAGGAAACTGTAGACCATACTTTAAATTAGCCATACATTTGCATTCTAAGCAGAGATTTTTTTGACAGATTCTACATCTTAGGGAAAGGGGGAAAAGAATGGCAATTATGAGATTTAATATATTTTATGATTTACAGACTGTAGTAATTTTAATTTGATATTAGAAAGATAGCCTTTGACAGTAGCTTCACAGCAGGAATAGAACTATTTTAATTTATAGTAGGTAACGTCAGTTAAATTCCTGAGCTTTTAAACTTGCAGACAAAAAAAAGGCCAACCCTTCAACTCCAAGTTGGCACACTAGGTAGTTTTCTTTAAGCCTCTTGCAGTAGCTGGACATCTGGTGAACTCCCTGCATTTCGCTGATGGTAATTTCTAATCCGGATTTTACTTCTTCATAAAGATTTCATTAAAAAAAGTCCTTCCGAGTAAAGTCATAACATGAAAAAAAAAAGGTAAAAGTTATACGCATTGACAGACATGTTATATTGCATGCTTTAAACATCAAGATTGTGGTCCTATTATATGCTAGTAACTTCAATATCCTGCACAGTATCAACAACAAAAAACCAAAGGTTTTTTTATCCTTCGGTTTTCCCCGTCCCTGTTTGAGTTGAACTCATTCACTGGATATGTGATTCTGAAAATAGTTTTCATTCCTCTAACTTGCTTCTCTGCCCTTGTTTGCTTTCTCTCGCCTAGTGCTTCTGCTGTCTTCTGCAGTTCATTAGAGTACAGTGGAATCCGGGCATGTTCTTCAGTGGTATTTTGATAAATAAAATCACAAAACAGTCCAAGTCGTCTTTCTTTTTTCTGGCGACGTATTCTTCCTTTAGATGGACTGATACCAGAAATAAATATTGATTCATTTGTCTGGCAGGCTCTTATTGGCTAAATACTTCAATTTTAATCTTTTAAATACTGAAACAGACATTTTTCCTGTGTGTGTTTTATCCAGGAGACATAACTTTTACTGTTCCCTGCAGCCAGTCTCAGCTCTGCTCCCTTCTGTAGACAGATCTGTAAATTTGCATATTTCCCCCAAGCCAATTCTGTATTGACACTATCATCCTGCAGACCTGCAGGAAAAAAATCTGTGATGCATTGTCTCTGATGAATTACGAGATGAACTATTTTAAGAACAATGAGTCATAGAAGACATATTGGGGAAAAAAAAACCCCTGATATAATATACAATAGCTTATATAAATACAATGGCCAGGATTTTCGATGGAGTTAGCTATTCCTGGGGGTCCTGTGTAAATTCCAGGCAATGTGTCTACTTATCATAACTCATACTTTTACAGCTTCAAATCTGCTGGTTTCACATACCCTTTTATATCTTTGAAAAATTATTTGTAGGAAAATAAATCATGCTGTCAACTTCCTCTATTTAAAATGTAATGTTTAAAACCAAATAAATTTTATAAATATTTTCCTGCCCACCAACCCATAAATAAAGTTTAGAGACTGTTTTATGCATACACATTTGATTCAAGCCAGCAGAGTAAGTGAATCCCCATGATCAGTGGTGATATAAAGGCTTAAACAACATCAATTTTCTCAATTTAATGTAGTATGATGAAAAACTGGTATGTTTATTTAATAATATACCTGTTGACCTCTTTCATCCGAACAATGACAGATATTGATGACCACTTCTATCAGAAGAAGGCATGGACCTAGCTACTTACTCTATGCAATCCTACCTACAAAGCAAAGGCAGTCACCAAAGAGGAGAAATTATGACTTTGGTCCCAGGCTATTCATTATCACGAGGTTTGTCTTCCAGACTAACCACTACATGTACTGCTTCCAGGGAAATGGCTGGACATTGCTTACTGATGGGAAATAGAGACTACATCTTTTGTTTTCCTTTGCTTCTACAATCAGCTTTTGCTTTTACTAAGCTGCCTCTATCTTGACCCATAAGGTTTTTTCAATATATTTTCTCTCCACTGTCCAGCAGAGGAGGGAGTAAAAGAGTGACTTTGGTGGGCACCTGGCATCCAGCCGGGGTCAGTCCACCACATTCACATATTTGTGATGTTCCAAATCTTTCAAAGCAATTTACAATAATTTGAAGTTCAAGGGAGCAACTTACTTGCATCTTGTGTGTCTGTATTTGCAAGTATTTAGGGCTTTCACTTAGAAAGTCAGAAAGTATATGCTGTATACTCTTCTCACTTGAAATGCACCTGAATTCTGACTTTTATTTGGCCAAAATTTTTATATTGGATAATTTTGGTATCTCCACTACTTATTTAGAACTATATAATGTTCATTGCTCTATTCTAGTTCCATTGATAATGTAATATCAACTTTTTGTGCTACAAGCAGATTTATCAAGAAGCTATAAAGAAAAGGTATTAAAATCTTGCAATATGCGTATTGAATTAAGAAAAGGCAACAATTTAAAAGTTCTTCCTCTCTTTAAAAATAGAAACTGACGCACTATTCATGTAAACATTTATGCACATGATTAAATATAAGCATGCCTACTCATCTGCTACATCTGCAGAAATATCTGCAGGATATGGGCCTAATTCTCAGTCTCCTTTCAATTCACTCATATTTCAAGTCCATACTTTGGAACCAAAAATAAATAACTCCAGTCACTCACAGTACACCAGAGTGCCAAATCACTCTCTGAATAATTACAGGGCAATTAGGGACACAAGTACCTCGCATAACACGGAGCTGAACTAGAGACTCCAGCCAGGGACCTGAAAAGCACAGACTGCATTATTGCCAGTGTTTCACCAGAGTCATTAATCCTGTCTCTATACTGGACTGTGCAGGCCTATGATGCTGATTTACAGTGTTCTTGAGACTCCAGCCACATGGAGAACATGGTAACACACTGTGCTTTCTGCTATATATGCCTGAAAATATTTATCACAGTCTTGCAATAAAATGCCTAACTCTCACCTCCTCATCCGCAGCCTTAACAAGAGAGAAAAAAAAAAAAAAAAAGGTAAAATCTGCATCTTTGTTGCAACAAAACAAAGGCCTTGCATTTAGTAAAAGACATGTTCAGAGGATACTCTGTTATTTCACCAAAAGCCTTTTTTCCCATCCACTGAAGCACAAATGTATTGTTTTTTAAATGTTACTTTCATGTGCACCCACGTTAATATTCCAGCCTCACAGAAGGAAAGCAATCAATTGCAAATCAATTGGTGGAAAAGAGTGTGACAGTATACTGTCCCATAAAAGGAAATGGCAGATACAGTCTTGAAGCAAGATTTTATCATACAAATTTGATAAATAAAAAGAAAATGTACAGAGAAACAGTTCCACAATTCTGCCTAATTTGGTATATTTGAGAGCTAGAAATGTTCACCAAACTCTCATGGGAACCAAGAGGGTGAGGCACAGCTCAGCAATTCTGACAGAATATCCCTAGTCCCTGCATGCTTCAAGTAAACTGTTAAAATCACCACTAAACCAACATTTTAAAAAATTAAGTAAATACAATGAGTCAAGTTCAGTCATCAGTTCCGAGGGGGCACCTCCCATTCATCCTTCTCATCTATGGAACAGAGAAACAGAGAGCTATGTTTTTTCCATGACCTTTTACTATTTTTCAGTGTCATGAAGCAGATAAAGAATTCCAGTGACGCAAGAGGAAACTGAGGGCCCTTCTCTCTCCAGTTTTATGATTATGCTTGTCCAATGGCTCACAATTGGCTTCTGTTGTTCCTTCATACTGCTCTTGCCCACATGAAAGAAATGTATTTCCGTGTCTCTTTTTCTTCCCTTTTTCCTTTTTTTCTTTTTTGTTATTTGGCTCCTGATGCCAAGTACAACAATCTTATTCATCATTTGGAATCTCTCTTGACTACTTCATTAAAGAGGCACTAACAAAGGATGAAAAACAAACCCAAATTTTGCACTCTGGCTGCTGTTGCTCTGTGATTGTGAGCAATTGCTGCCACCTTAGAAGCACTGCTAGCAGCGCAGTATAATCCTTCAAAGGCCTTATTTCATTAGCAAGCCCAGACAGCAGTCACAAAGAACAAAGGTGTTGTGACAGAGGTCGCCAGCAGCATATGACTGGCCTTCAAAAGAAGACTGTTAATGAGCTGCTATTATCCTGGACCCTCTGAAATAAAACTGTGGTACCTTCGAGCTGTTAGGAAGATTAAAAAAAAAAAAAAAAAAAAAAAAAAAAGAGGGAAAACAAAAAGGAAGGAAAATTTAAAAAGAACCACCCCAGATGTTTATGGGTAGCTGCCTCCAGGTGCCTCCTTGCTCTGTTTGTAGTTTGCACGCAGCTTACCAGAAGCAGCTCTTTTTTCCCTAGACCACGATGAGGGGGGACAGTAACAACACACAAGAAGGGAAGCAGAAGAAAAAAGGAAACTGAGAAAAATAACTCAAACAGTTTTAAGACTTCCATTTTTTTTCTGCTGCAGCTGTTGACCATTTTTGAGACTCAGAACAAACTTGCCCTTTCTGAATACAGAAATATATTTATGGGGGAAAGCAAGACTGCAACCTAAAGATGCCAAGCCTACAAAACTGACTGGTGATATTAATTTTGTAACTCATTAAAATGCCGACAGATTGTAGTTATCAGAAACCAACTGAACTGTGGAGATGACTTTTATGCTCTGCAAAGAATTCCCTGTAAATGTGTCTGTTAACCACTACTACCACATGCCATATCATCAGCAGGAATATGACTGGGTATAAAAACTGAATTACTATCTTGTCTTGTTTCTATTAGAAGGCAGTGGTAACATAGCAAAGAGATGCTTGTTTCTGCTCTTCATAAATAAAATTATTTGTTGGTTTCCAAAGCTGTGAACCCATGAATTTTCCTCCCTACATTAAATTCCTACAGGAATTGAAGGAAATAGTCACTGTTGATAAGGCTTGGGTAAACCTCTGGGAACAGCTGATGTGAGCTCAGGCAACTTAAAGCACCTGAACATCCTCCTCGTCTTCTGCTGGACATTCAGGTCAATTCAAAATGTCCTGATGTTCATCCATCACTTCCAGAAATGTGGGACAGCTTGAGTGGCAGTTCCATCTCATTTTTGTAGCTGGCAGAGTTCTTTGGTGCCTTATGCGTGCCAGATATTTTGCAAGGCAGAGAAAAAGCCCCCAACATCACCAGCTTGCTTTCTAAAGCACACATTTACCTGTATATTACAACAGCCCCTGCCCATGCAACTTCCACTGACTCGAGTGAGCTTTAACAGTGACACACAGGCTGCTTCCTCTCTATTTGTCACTTGGCTGTGCTGGTTTCTTGGTCAGCACACAAGATTCAGCCTGCTAATCTGGGCACGTGCAAGTCACTTTGCACATCTGTACTAGGTCTCCTGTGCCCTGGACTTACTGAAGGTGCTGCATTTGTGCACCCAATATCTGCACACACAGCAATGGTTCTTTGAGGTCACCATTTTAGTTTGTTTTTTTCCCAAAACAAATGGCAATTCCAGTTGCAAAAGGTATCACAAAGATGGGAGGGAGTGAAAATACCAAAAAGAGATGAAGAATAGAAAGGAAATTGCGAATAAAAATCTCCTGCACTTTCCAACTTATTTGAATAGCTACATTCCCCACCCCAACTCCTTCCAAGAACAATAGGCATGGTTGCCTAAAGGTCATTCTTTCTTTGAAACCCCAAGTTCTCTGATTGTCTGCTCCACAGAGTGCTGCCCTTTTCACACTTCCCAAATGATGTATTAGAATGTGTCATTCTGTTATGGCAGTTTTGGACTGTGCTACTACTCATATGTCTATTGGAACCAACATGCTGCGAGGCAGTCAGATGTGACACGGCGCTCAAAAATGCAATTAAAATGTTTCTTCTTGCAGTTCTCCAAAAAGACAAGAGGAAAAAAAGAAAAAAAAACACAGCAGAAAACAATGGGCCTTATTATTGATGAAAAGACTATAAATACTTATTTGCCAAGCAAATCCCTGTATTTGATGATTCATGACAATTATTACTGAGGAAAGTTCTGTTTTCAGTAATACAGAAAAAAGACAAGGCTTGGAGATAGTATCTAACCATTTCAGAATTAAGATGTTCCCAAACATATTTTTTAAATTAGTTCATCTGATATTTTAACAGTTGCAGTCCTGTATACAACTTTAGATAAACTGGCAAATCATTTCATCTACCCTGGGAACCTGTCAATAGGAATTACTGTCCTTCTTTTCATTGCAATTTTTGTCACTTGATCTAGGAATTGAGTACTTTCCCTCAGGGTGAAAGGCGAAGCAGCCCATGACTTGGAATCCTTCCTCATGATCTCTTAGGGGAACTCCACCACTGCATACAGAGGCCATACAGACAGCACAGCAAAGCATGTGAGAATCAGAGGTAAAGCATTCCTGAATGAAAACCCTGAGCTGTAAAAGGCATTGCCAGAGGTGATGAGGTTAAGTGGAACGAGACCATCTCTAAGACACACTAGAAGACGCTCTCAAGTCAGCTTTTCATCACAATTTGTACCCACTCCCCAGAAATACCATTCTACCGAAGGACAGCAGAAGAGTAAAACACTCCAGGCACACTTCATCATGAAGGAACAATTCACCAGCCAAGTGCTTAGAAGTGCGTTTTTGACACATGCTGCAGGAAATCCCTTAAACAACTAGAGGAGGAGAGAGAGAACACTGGGATCCAACATCAAGATGTAAATCCCTTCTTGTAAAATTCCCTTTTTTAGTCTGCTTCCAAAATTCGGTCTCATTTACATCCAGATTACCGTTTTATTGCTAAAATAAACTCTTCAGCTTTAGTTTTCTACTATCTTGCCTGAAAAGAAAGCTCAGGACGTTTAAGGTCAGCCTGTATGTGTATTGCATCGGGCAAAGAGGGTTACTGAGATTTCCTGCCTCTGTCTCGGGACACGGCATCAAGCTGTACATAGTCATGGCCACAGGTAGGCTTTGGGGCACAGGGTGACACTGCATCCCTTCAGCCTCATGACATAAAGGAACTTGAGAGCAGAACTGATGAGAGGAGTCTTCTGGTTTGCAACTACTTGTGTTGTGTTGTATTTGTCTAAAACAAATTCTCCGATATCTTTCTTCCTCTCTTGCCTAACACTGGTATTCATGGGTATGGACGGTAAGAAGCTTGTGTGCCATATAGGCAGTCTCCTTGCTTTAACACTGTGTGCCTCCAAACAAGAGGGAAAATGTTTATGACCTACTAGAAGTAGAAAGAAACCAGCAGTGGTGAGTGCACAGTGGACCATTCAGAAGGTAACAGGAGAAGAAAAAGCAGAAAAGACAGCCTGAGTTCAACAAAAAACAAACAAAAAAACCACTGAAACAAAAACAAAACCAACCGAAAAATGTCAAAACGAAAAAGAATGCCCCAACAACAATAAAATAAAACAAAATAAAATAAAAATAAATAAAATAAAAAGTAGTAGGTGGTGGCAAGAAGAGTTGCAGGATGTGCAGAGCAACAAATCCTTTTCCTTCTGAGAGTCCACAAGTGTTATTTAAGAGGAAGCTCATTCACTTTTCTGAACTAGGGAAAATTTTTTAGAGACACAACTAAGACACATAGTTCTGCATTATTCATAAAAATATTAGCAATCTTTGCCTGGGCTTGTCTAGGGATTATGTTTTGTATGACAAATGCAGCAGTGTAAAATCTGCATTCTTTTCCTAGTATGCAACAGGCTATGCCATTAATAATAAGCATGAAAATAGCACTACACGATCACAGACTGCTTTTCATAGTAAAACATGTTTCCTATCTCCCATTCACCATCATAAATACAGTTCAGATTATACATTCCAACATACATTATATCCACTTTTACAATATGATGGGGAAGGAAACCAATTTGCCTCTCTCATAAACTGTTCGATATGGACTGTGTTTGGCTCACGGCCACAGATTGGTAACTTTGCTGTCCTGCCTGGACTCCTTGCATCCTTCCAGCAGGACACAGCTTCCATTCCCATGTGCCACCCACTCCTTGTACAGTTCTTAATAATGGCTCGACATACCATAGCCCCTGACTTGCAGTGGTGGGAAATGGCCAAAGACTTCAGCTGTAGCCTGTTTTGGGGCATTGGCATAGAAGTTGCAAGCCTTAATCATGCTCAGTGCAAGTAGTAGGAATATAACAAGTGGAATGAGCATAAACTTCAACAGAAACTAGTACAGGAAACGTATTTAAGAAGGCAGAATCTCACTCTCTGTCTCGAGGTGAGCACATATATTCATCTCCACCTTACTTAATTTTAAAATATGAACCAGGAACAACTCACTCAATTCTAGGGTAAACTTATTCATACCCCTTAAGACTTACAGCCTTTTAATCAGGCACCATAACTGGAAAAGCCATAGCTGTCCAAAGCACAACTTGAAACTCCATTAATTTCTGCATGCTGGAGCTGAGCTATCCATCAGGTCTTCTAGATAAATTTCTGAGCTGTGTACAGACTACCATGGAAATTTAAAACAAATTGCTCCACTCCTCTGGGGGAAAGTATATTTCTACCCTATCTCAACCATTCTCTGAAAACAAAATGAGGAAGAAATTATATTCTAACCCCAAGAGACATTATTACTAGGCTGCATCTACAGAAACTAGTTTTACCTCCTGCTGCTGCTTAGTGTAAATAAATAGTTCGTGGCAACATCCCCACTCCCAAAATTCTATCATTAGTTTCATTGTTTAGACATCTATGGACTGGAGACTATTTTTAGCACATCCTGTCAACAGAGAAGGGACAAAACTACCAGGAAGAGGATGCATTAGCCTTTTACATTAACTGGTGGTAAAACTAGTGCCCAGGACAGCCTAAGGACTGGGCAGTCATGTGCTTACACAAGCATGCTGTGTGTTCCTGATTTATTTTTCCACATTAATTCTTAGTTCACATGACACTACGGATCTGATGATCTTACAGACGTAGAGCTCAAAGGAAGAAAATCATATTTTGCTACAAGTACTAGGGAAGGTTTAGAAAAACCCAGCCCACGCTGCTGTGGCAGTGAATTCACAGGCCAGCAGCCCTGAATCTCTTCCCTGGGTAGCTCAGTGAAGAACTGCACCTTAACCTGCCATCCCAAACCTGATAATCTGCATTCACCTCATGCACACTGAAAATAACTCATTCTTCCGACTTGAAATTGGAAATGTTACTCAGTACATGGTCCAATTTACTGTCAGCTGCTTATTGCCTTCCATTCCACTGGAAAAGCAGGATTGGGAGCATGCATCTGTAGTTTGCTATTGCTGTTTTATACAGTTTTCAGTACTACAAAAAAAGTAGGAAAAAAGTACCCTTCAGGTGAAAACTTCATCTCAAAGGCCACCATATTGGTCCATGCCCCAGTCAAGGCCTCAGAATGAATTTGTAATAGCTGAGCTTAAGCTTCAGCTTTCACTGTACTCTTAAAAGTATTACTTTTATATTCCATGTTAAATTCAGCCTGGTCTCAGCAAGTAATTTTGGCTTAGGACTTGAAAATGCATGTTAAAATTTAAACCTTGAATTTAAACTTATATGTTGAAGGCCTTGTTTAAACATATCATAAATTGAAGTTATATCAAAATAGATTTTTAAAGTCAGTAGAAGTGGCTTTGAAAGGAGTAGCATTGCTTTTCAGAGCTTTAGTGGTAATTTTAATAAATGAAATAATTGTTGAAGAGTTAAATAAGGGACCTTTTTGTGTGTGTATGTGTGTGTGTGTGTGTGTCTTTAACACTTGGTAGCAATGGAGCTACATAAATACTTTTTCTCTCTGGTCCCATATACTCTACAGAAATTAACTCAGCATGAACCATATATTGATGAATGAACCCTTCAGTCTGTGGGTCCATTTCTTCCCCAGAAAATTAACACAGGGAACTCTTGACTCTGAAGAAGAAAAACAAAACAAAACAAAACCAACCCCAGATCTGTCGGCTTAGGTTCGTTATCCAAGTTTTGAGGAATGCAAAGTACATGAACCATGCAAAAAAAACCAAACCAGTCTAAGTGAGATTTTAAGTATTATTAGCATTTTTGTATTACAGAATGATAACAACATAGTCTAGAAAAACACAGGTGGATAATAACCTAGTCATGATAGTGATACTTTCTGGATCACGACTGTAGTCCCATGTACATGCAGTGAATGCTGTAAAGGACAGGTTATTCTTTCAGCAAAGCACTTAAACAAAATTTTAAGTGGCAGATTGCCTGTGATGCTCTGCTGAAGGCGTTACAGAACAGCAGTATCTAACTTGGAAAATATGTCATTGAAAATGGGAAATTGAGTTTGCTGGGCTTATGTCACTAGTATTTAAGGTCTCATCTGCAACATCAAGCTTTTGCTGGCCTAGCTTTGTTATTTGTGAACATGAAAAAGAAATGTTGTCTGGTTCAGAGATGTAACTTTGACCAACCACAGTCCTCCTGTTGGGTTTGCTTCCCTCTTTCAGGGAGTTTTTTTGTTGCATGCTTCTGTAATACTGGAGGTGCAATCTCCATGTTCTTTGCTGGACCTTGCTATGCTAGAAAAACCAGGAGCCTGTAGGCTGTCTATCATTGACAGGATTTCCAGCCAAAAACTGGAAACACCAGAAGATACTAGCTTTCCTCTGCTCAAACTGCATCTAAGCTGGAGGAGTTACCAGCTGTGATTCACCATAGTGCACTTTGGGGAAGGTGTAGGGGGAGGGGGACAAGATTTGTAGAGTACAAAACCAGCTGGAAGGAACAGCTGCTGAAACAGTCAAAACAGGTTTTTGCTTTTTCCAGACATCCCAGCGTTTTGTAAGCTTCTGACAAGTTTCTCAGCCTTGTGTTGAGTGTTCACTCCAATCCTCTCCACATCCTTGTTTCTCTGTCTTCTATTTCAGTGTGCCTCCTTTCCTTCCTCTACCACGTTCCTCTCTCCTCCCTTCTCCTCTCATTTTAAATATAGTTCACAAGGAGCCTTCTTCCCTTCTGAAGCACTGCATCTTTGGTCTGAGTTTTGCTGAACTTCCTCTCTTTCTGCTATAGCCCCTCATTGCTAACCCCCCCATCACAGGACTTACAAAGTCCACAGGGCATTTTCTATCTTAGCAATCAAAGCATCTGCCACAGCCATGCCCTGTTGGTGGGTGCCAACACAGAGCAGCCACAGTCACAGAAATGGCTCCTCAGCTGAACTGAAAGGCCACTGCTCCTCTTGCATCTCTGGTGCGGCAAAACATCCTAAACATGAGGGCATCACAGCCTCTTCTCAGACATACCCAAGGCTCAGGGGATGGACCAAAGGGGTCAGGCTGTGGTGGTTGCTGGTCCTCAGGTGGGGACAAGCTTGGAATCTGTGAAATGAGCTGTCTGGAACATGGACAAGGTAGGAGAGGCACACGTGTGTGTTATTTTGCATGCACACGCCTGCGCACACCCAGGGACTGCAGCAGGACTGCTGATGGCATCAGGGGCCAGAACTGGGGAAAGGAAGCAGGGGCCATGGAGAATCTGTGGCTCTCTGTATGTGCTGAATAAAGAAACTGAAGGCTTTAACTCATCATCAACCCGTTGTCCATTTGAATTACAATTTCTCACAAATATAGAACATTTAAAGTTGCATAAGATATTATATACTTTTAGAACAGAAAATAATATGTAGAGAAACACAAATTCAGATCTCCATTAACAATAACTGACAACAGCTTTTATGTGATGTATAAAAAAGGATTCTTAACCACTTACCTTATTGTTAATTCACAGTCACTTGTCTAACACAGATTACACATGTGCAGCAAGTATTGCCATTAAAGAGTTTCAACATGAGAAATAATGCCACATTAGAAAACAATCCCAATTCTATCTTAGAGAACCTCCTTGTAAAAAGAACAAAACTCATAGAACTTGGAGTCTGCAGCAGACCCCCAGCTCTAAAGGACCAATGGCCTATTTCTATGGGACAGTGGATGGGTACAGCACTCCACAGCCTTCTCTGCACTGGTTCTACTGCTGGGCCACCTCGGTCTTACCAGGGACAGAAGGGGTGAGATTTGTCATCTTTTATTACTGTGCTATAATCAGTCTAATCTTATCAAACAGTAAGGTACCTTTTCTGACAGTCTGAAGAAAAAACCAAAACAAACCCAAAAACCGTGCAGGTACACACAACAGGTTTTACCATGCGGGAGAATACAGAATGGAATCAGTCTGCAGTATTTTGAAGAAAACTGAACAACTGGTCTACATTGATTTTACTCCCCTTAATTTTCTGTTGTAATATAAATGCAATTACTGGCTCTTTCTCAATAATAAGTAGTATTTCTCATCAAAATACTAGTAGTATAATCTCTTCAAAGATGATCTTTCCACAAACAGATGAATATCAGACTCAACTCTCGGGTGCTTTAAATCCAACAATACTAATTCAGATATATTTGGTTTGTAAAAATAAATTAACTGTCAAATAATATTCTTCTAGATGAGTTGGTTAAATTTAAACAAACCAACCAACCAAAAAACAAAAAAACAAACTGATTTATTCCTCATTTTGGAACATTTTAAAATGCACTGTTAGTTTAGTTTCCAGAAAAACAGACCCCTTAAAGCTTTTTTACAATGGTCTTATTTTTCCTCATTCTTGCTCATACAAGAAAAAATTTCCTCAAATGAACATATGTCTCATTTCAAGAATAAAAGGTAGAATGAAGAATGGTTTTAACACTTAAATGGAATATAGGATGGCTATTTTCTGTCACTATATATTTTTTTTCCAAATGTGTTTCTAAACAAGAAATATGAGTAATTGCAGACATACATAGAATAGAAAACAAAACAGTATAAAATTGCTTGGCAATATAAAAAGCCCCATATAACCATCAATTCCAAAAAGAGGTCATCAGCAACTAGCAGTCTAGCCTGTGCAGATCTGTTGGAAGGATGCTGGGGAAGAGAAAGACAGACAACATATTATTTGTAGAGAAGCTATTTGTGCACAGAAAGAAGCAGCAGAAGGTTTTGAATCCTGCCTTAATTTACACAGATCTCTGTGTATCCTTCCAAAAATGAACCGAGGCTGCAACCATCAGGGTTTGGCAGACTTAGCAATGGCAATCAAATATGTTTCTGCTTCCCAATCAAATATGTTTCTCCATCTCTCTTGAAAATTACTGCTCCTGTGTCAGAGGCAGCAGTACAGACAGAGATCTGCCCATCACTGCCTTAGTCCACAGCCAGGGGTGTCGCTGTCAGCCCTGCTTTGTCCATGATTTGAGCCAAGACACCAGGGCATTGTCTGCAGGCTGCCCAAGCACAGCCACCCATCCCCTCCTGCTGCCACTGCTGCAAAGTGGGTAATGTACCACAGGAGCACTTCATCTTCCCAATTTACAGAGGCACTCACAGCTACATACGCCTGCTGAGAAAGTGGCAATTGGGAATACAGACAGGTCCTGGTGCCTACAGGTAAGGACACAGCAATGTGCCATGGTCACATCCTACCTGCTTGGGCAGGAAGGGTAAGAGCTGAAGTACGGGTAAGGAGAGGTGTAAGGTCCCTCCTTCTCCTGTAAGCCAGTCTGTTGACCAGAGGCTGTTAGACTGCTCTAGGTCTGCAACTGGTGTTAATACGTAAGAGAATAAAACTAAAAAATGTAAGAGACCAAGGCAGGGAGATGCCTGAAATAGCGCCTCCCTAAATTTCTCATGGTGTGCCATTCCATGAAATTATGTTTATGTTCTGTTTAATATGAAAGCTAACTTCCCTTGTCTTCTGTTCCACCAAAGCAAGCTGCCTACAAGGAGGTCACTGCAGTATTCAAGATTGTTCTGCTGACCAGCTTCTAATCAAGGCAGCAGATAATCACAAAGGAAACAAGATTTCAAGTCTAGTTTGGCCTCTGTTCTCTGATCATGCTAACCCAGTTCATCACAGATTGCTACAGAGAACAGAGGGATGCTCTGTCTGCCTCCTTTCTCCCATAAACAGTTTATGCCACAGGTAATTTTTTTCCCCATCTCTGTTGTTCATTCTCAAGCCTCTCTCTCCCCCCCTCCACATTTCCTCTAGTCCCTACACCATCTGTGCAAGCAGTCCTTCTCTTTATGCACACTGTTGCATTCTATTCCTTCTCTCTCTGTGATCTATATTTAGTTGTTTTCCTGTTTATACACCCCTCCAGAGAGGAGTATTGTTGAATGTGACTAGTCAGGAAGAGAAACAATGTGGTCAGAGCACAAATCTTTTTAGAGGAGTATCTCAGATGGGAAGCTGTACAGGACTTGGTAGGATAGAAAACTTTTTAAGATTAATCAGATACAGAGATCTGAATATAAATCCATAAATCCCCTTAGAGCACCCTGATCAAAGCCTAACAATACCTAAGTAGGGGAAGAAACAAAGGCAAGGAAACACATGCAAACTTTATTCTGACACTGCATTTTTTTTTTTCCCTCTGTAAGATAAAACCCTTTGGGTTTGGAAATCTTACAGTATTTGCGTCTCTTTGCTCAAACTACCAGGAATCCCTGAATATGAATCCAGAGTGCATACATGAAGAAAGCACTAGGAAAAGTGTACTTAAAGACTACTGGGGAGTTCAGTGTTGGCTGGTCCAGAAACAAAATGCTTTTAGTGTAGGATTAGTAAGCATAAACCTGGTTTTCTAGAAGGTGGCTGCAGTACCACTGAAATCAGGACAGATAAGAGAACAAGACATCATCATGGTGGCACAGTAAAGAGCACCAGTGCAGTGTCCAGGGAGTGTCTGTCTGGTCTGAGGGACACTTGCACAACAAATAAATGGAGTGTTTCTCATCTTCAAGATTCTAACAAAAATAAGTAACTTGTGAACAGACTGATTGTGAAATAAAACACAGCTGTACTAACACTGGGAAAGCTTGATAGTGTGGGTATTCTCTGTAAGTGAGAGCTAAAAATCATTAAGAAATGGAGCCTAGGGGACAACACATAAATCTATTATTGGAACCAAAGGAAAGGTCTGAATTTTGCTTTGGAGTTTTACCATTATAATTGTGCAGATAGTTTTGATTATCATACAGAATCGGAATCTCTGATAGTCCTTAACATTATGCTAATAAATGCATTGGCAGCCCAGAGAGAGTTTTGGATGCAAGTCATTCACCTCCCTAGCATGATGAACTATGAAAGGAAAAGCTGGAAGGCTTTGTAAAGCAGCACAGATATCTGAAAAACCAAAGAGCGATGTAACTGGTGATTTCATATTTAAGCCATGTGTGTCAATAGTAGACGGTGTATTAGAAAAATGCCAGTGCAAAGGCACAAACATCTCTCAGTGGTTAGGACTTAAATACGAATGATGAGCTGCCCTCCACAACCTACAGACATTCCCTGGCCAATGGCAGTCCACAGTCTTTGGTACAACACCAGAAGGGAGAACATGTGGTGATAGAACAAGGGATAATGACTTTAAAATGAAAGAGGCTAGATTTAGATAAGATATTAGGAAGAAATTCTTTATTGTGAGGGTGGTGAGGCTCTGGAACAGCCTGCCCAGAGAAGCTGTGGATGCCCCATCCCTGGACATGCTAAAGGTCAGGTTTCAGCAACCTGGTCTAGTGAAAGGTGTTCCTGGCCATGGCAGGGAACTTGGAACATGATGATGTTTAAGGACCCTTCCAACTCAAGCCGTTCTACTATTCTGTGAGAAAGGGAAGGGCTTCAGAGTGGAAGTGAAGGCAGTAGAAAAACCTCAGAAGTTTCAAGGAAAGTACGTTTGCAGCATGAAATGATCTGCTGAGCTTGCTTGCAACAGTTAGTGGTAAGAATGGTTGTTTATTAGATATTTAAACAAGGGGAGGTAAGTGGCTTAGTCTACAGGATGGGCTTCAGCAGTGGAACAAGAGATGCATCTGAAGCAGCTGGGAAAAAGATGATTTCATTAGAAGCACTTTTCAGGGACAGGAAGAGCCTCTTACAGACCAAAAGGGAAAGACCTACACCTGTGTGTAGGTCTGTGACAGGAGACTATATTAGAAAAATGGCTCAACCCTGAGAACAAAAGGGAAGGAACAAGGTCAGAAATTGGTCATTTATGCCCTGAAAAACATTTTAAGAGGAGTTTAAACACTGAAATGGAGAGAACATTTTTAAAATAAGTTGCACAATATCAGTTTGGGGAGACATTACCATGAATTTAAAAAAAGTTATCTTTGTAATAATTTCAGTTCAAACAGAATGTCAGCAGCAAAAATGTGAGCTGCTGATCTGTTTGGCGACCGCCAGAACTAAACAATCCTTCACTCTGAGTCAATGAGAGGTTGTGTATGGTATTATGAGATCTAATCCTCTTAGTCGCATTTTCCATGGAAAACTACCATACTAGATGTATTTACACCATTAAATGCGTTGTTCGTGTAAATGCCATATATATACACACACAAAATATGGCTGAAATTACAACATATTCCTTATAAATTGTATCATCTGAATCCTGTTGAGAAACTGTCCTGAAAAAGAGCAAAATACCACTAGACATTATTTACGTATGTTCCCTTTATTGCAAACAACAGAACAGACTGTCTGTTAAAAAGACATGTATAATCTGGTTAGCGTAAAACATTTGTTATACATGCCCACACAAGTCCCCTTCTCTCCTCTATGCATTGATGTCTCATTTTCAATTCAGAGGCAAAGAGTAAGGAGGCTGTGCAAAAGTGGTCAGTTTTAACTCCAGGTTGTGGGGCACAGGTATGTAGTAAGGGCTCGGCTAAGAAATTTATCAGCTTCACAGTGTCACCAAGCAGAAATCTTGCTTTGCTATTTACACATCCTGCAAACAAACATCAGAAAATGTCAGAATTCTGCAGATTGACCCACTTGACTGTTCAGCATACAAATAGGAGACAAACTAAGTAATTTGATAGTATATAATTATATGCAACAGAATTTAAAAGCAATTATTATAATGTAATATTTCAAGAAAAGCATCAGTAAATACCAATATTCTTCCCAGATTTCCTTACTCCAAATATTCCTGCCTGAGGACTCCTCATTGCACCTGCAAACCCTCTCTTACCAGTCTAAACATCCACTTTTACCCAAAGAAATTAATTATTCATGTCATCAAAGCAACAATTAGATAGCAAGACAGGATATTTCAAGCAAACACTGATATTCTATTATAATTCTGTAACAAGGATTCTTGTAAGTTATTTTACTATGACAATTTTTCTGGTTAATTCTTTCTTTGTCAGCCTACACTTTCTACTAACTACTATATGATTTTAAAAATAATTCTATTGATAAATTAGTCCTTTTTTTAAGTTCTCTGAGTTTTTTACTCCGTAAATTACAGTCAACTGCCTCTTTTTCCCCCTTGGTACATCACATTTCAAGTGACTTCAATCAATTATCTTTCATACCTTTTCCACACAAAGATGATCACTGGATTCCAAAGGGAAAACCAACCAGTATTATACTACACTGCCTGTCCCTTATAGCAAAAGCATCTCAGTAACCTTGATAAAATAGCACTACTAATGACTTCTTCTGCCTCGCCCATTACATTAGAAGCAGGAATTGCTAAAAAAAGAGCTTGCTTACTTCACAGTAAGGGAAAAGCATTAGTAAAAGACAGCACTATTACAATAAATTACATCATTGCTGGGGACTATAGTATTTCAAAGCTCAAATATTTACACAGGTAAATAGACTAATCCCCTTGTTTCTGCAGCAAATCCAAATACATGACTAACAAAAAAAATCCTATTTTGCTTCCTGGCATCAAAGTATAGTAATGTTCTGCAAAGAGTGGAGTGAGAAATTCCCATTTCTTATCAAGCTGTCCCCTTCTTTCCCACCATCTCCCTCTGTTTGGTTTCTTTAGTGGCTAAGGAATATGCTCCCACTCCCTGTTCCTTCATTTTGAGGTAGCAGTGTTGTCCTTTCTCTAGACCCCTATTTTCATGAATCTTATGGGAACATATTGTCTTCAAGAACACTATTCTTTTCCCTTTCTCTGTTGAATTTGATAACGCTTTCAAAGCAAAGGGCCAGAAAGGGGTGTAGGGGCATGTATAAAGCCTCATATTTTTAGGAACCTAGGCTAAAATGAATCCAAATCACCAGTTCAGTTTTTCAGTACATTTCCTGTGTTCACACAGATGACTACATGACAGACACACAGCACACTGACATATCACCATTTCAGAAAAGTAAAGGAAAATCAGTGTAATACCCTGACATCTTGGTTTGCATCCCTGCAGGAGTAACAGAATGCCTCATTCATCCAATACTAGCTGGGAACATCAGCAGTTCAAGATTCACTCTGCTGGTTTTATTTAATAAATATGCCTTGAAGAGTTCTTAGTTTAGGAGGAAAGAACAAGACACTCTTTAAGATCCAAGGCAAGAGTTTGAATTACACTGAGAAAAAGAGAGATTCCTGATTTGACAGTCTCAATATATTTTAGAGGCCACATGGATAAAATATTGTGATTTCAGATCCAGATGTATTGCCATGTGCACTTAACCCTCCAACACTATCAAATTTAGCCTTCTAGGTTCACAGGCTTGGCCAGGGGATAACTCTCTTTTACACATTCAGTTATAAGGACACTAATTTTGTGCTAGCCCAAAAGTTGGTAATAATGCAAGATGTGCTTGAACATTAAACTACAAGATTTTTTATTTTTTTTTATAGCCCTTGCTGGCAACTTAAGGCCACCATCCAGAAGACAGAGAAGCCACAGAAGTTTACCTAGAGCAGATGGTTAAAGCATTCTGCTACATCTCAAGTTTTGGAAATGAGGAAGAATGCTGCCCTATCAAAAACAACAATGCCAGGCTCATACTGTATTAAGTGTCCCCACAAAAGCAAAACAAGTTTTCTTCTGATTCAGATCTCATTACAGTTCCAGGGAGGAAAAAAGAGCAATTTGATTTGCTTTTCATGTGTTTTGAATCATGTAGGTTTGCACTGGTTTAGGTTTTATGGCATTGTAAATTTAACAGAAGTAGCCCTTAACTACAAGGGTAAAGTGCTTATCATAAATGACTAAATTAATACGGGCTAGTTTTAACTTTGTCATGGAAATCCCAAGATGAACAACTACACAAGCTTACTCCTCTCAGGAAGCTGAAATGGACGATGACTGAGCAGAAACTACGGAACTTTGCATGATTTCACATCTCTGGAATGACAAGGGACCAAAATCATCATCTCATTTTCACTGTGAGTTTTTTTCATCAAGGTTCGAAAGAAAACATAGAGGGTGAAAACACAGAGGCAAAACAGGAACAAAAGGTGTCATGCAACGCCAAATGTTAATGCTGATATCTTTATTTCACTGTTTTCTAAGATATTGTAGATGCCATAGTAACCGTGCTTTAAAGTCAGAGTAGAGGTGCTGTGAAAATGGTACTATATAAAGCTAAAATCCCAGACAGACAGACGCTCGTGCTCAACTGGAGCTGAGTCATAGGTACGAAACCCTCAGCAACACACTCGGGAACCTGTGATGCAAGGGGACTCCCTAAGAGTTTTTGCTGCTGCTCTCCCTGAAGGAGAAAGGATCACAAGACATTTAAACTACAGAAGCAAGAATGCAGAGACATTTGAAGAGAAATAGGCAAGGACGGTAGCATATGACACGGGGACATTTCTCAGATATGTAGTAAGTACTGCATTTGGGATTTGCTCCAGAGTGGTCTGACCATTGCCCAGACTCAGAGGACAGCATCATCTCTGAATCAGCGCTTCCTCAAACAAAGCTTTGTTTTTACTGATGACTGCCCAGTTACCTCAGTAAACTGAGGATGGAAAACACCGAAACAGAGGCAGTACAAGAAAAGCAAAACCATGTGATTGCATTGTTCGAGTCTAAAGCATAAAACAAAAAAGCTGAATCAGATGAATGATAGGATGAGGGAGAAGGAAGAAGCAGAACTGTTACCTTACAAGGGCTGAGAAGGCAAAGTGAGTTTCAGTAGACACCAGGAGGCAAGAGCCTGGTCTCAAGGGCAGGGTTTCCATGAGTTTGGAGCTCAGCATTTCCGCAGTCCAGCTGCGCTATTCTACACCACTGCACAGCACATTCAAATATTCAACCTTTATTCACATGAGAGAAGAAAAGCCTGCAGACAAGAGTAAAGAACCATATCCCAGGAGGGCAAAACAACAATTTCTTCTCTTCAGTAACTGAAAAATGGGGAGTTGATGTGCCTCCCTGAAGAGATGATACAAAATCCCAGACAACAACAGCTCTCTGATCACCAGAAAGATAAATGAGTGCTTGTAGACCATAGTGGTACTCCATGGAGAGAGCTCTTTTCTTATTTGTCCCTCAGTCCCACAAATTTCACACCAGCAAAAGGATTTTAAAAGCTAGGGTAAAAGGGCAAACTTTCTCTTGGCTGTGGTGCGTACAGCCCGTTAAATGTTTTTGTAAGTCCCCACTTCCCTGGGGATAGATTATAATTACCATGGTTGTGCATGTGGTTAACAACAAGGAGGAAGAGATGAACACAAAAGATGAGGCAAAAAGAAAACCCTAAACTGATCAATAGAAGAACAAGTGGTCAAGAGCAGAAGCAAAGCACTGATCTGTTTTTCATAAATAAGGCTCTTCAAAAAAGTTCTGATTTTGAAATGACCCAGATCATCTCCATTTCGTAAAGATTACGGTTTTAATTCACTAATTTGACACGTTGTAAGAAAGATAGAAATACTAAGTCAAAACCTTAAAACTTTTCTTACAACTCCAAGGAAACAACTCCTCTCATAACATAACAATTTCTGCCTATTATAGCATTTCTTTCAATACAAACATTACTCAAATTAATTTTATGGCTTCTTTTACAACCTGTTACAGAGAGAGAAAATGCTTTTAAACCAAGAAAGAAAACCTGCAGTTGGCACCATTCACATAATTATCTTTGTTATAGGTAACTTACACCCTTTCATAGCAGAATACCCATCTCCGAGAGCAAATTGGTATGTAAACTTTATCCTGATGTGTGGAGAGATTTTCAAAAAGGAAATTGGGATAAAACATGTATCTTTTGGCAGATAATCACAAGAAGTAGTCTGTGCTTTGGAAGTGACAATCCTCAGAATCATTAACAGTATTCCTCCTAATGTCCCATATGGGTTTTCCTGTCTGGGAAAAATGAAAAATTTGTTTGCTAGAATACAAAATCCCCATTGCAGATGCAGAGAAGACTTTCAGAAATTCATTTCATACCAGCAGGCAAAAGATGCCATCAGGGTTTTTTTTTTAAGCACACTGCCTCTCAGAGAAAAGCAAATACAGATGGAGTTCCTCTGCTGTGTGAGTAGGGATGCTATAGCATCGATGGCATTAACAGCTGCAGGAAGGGAAAAGACGACATCTGGATGCTGCCATAATTGTTCTGGTGGAAGAGGGGGAAGTAGGTAAATAAATATTATCTACACTTACTTTGCAGACAGAGTAAGTTCTGGGGCTCACCATCCTTATCAGCATTTCCACGTGGTATATTATGATATGACATTAATTTTTCCACGGAAGTATGAAAAGAAAAAGCAGGCACACTTGAAGTATGCTTTTAGCCTGGATTCTTCAATTCTGCAAATGCATAAAAACTTGAAATTAAGGTGGGGGGGGAGGAAACAAATCTCAGCAACTGATTTTGGGAAACTGGTTTGTCTCCAGCTCTGCTAACATGGGTGGTTTTATCTTTTTTTTTTCCTTATATCAGTTTGCAGTTAACATGGTACGCACAACCATCTTTTCTTCAGACCAGACCAAATGCCCCCAAAGTGCTCATCCTTATGACATAATCGCTTGATTTAGCCACCAAGCTAAGGACAATGTACATTAAAAATTTTTAAATGAGAAAGCAAATTCTCCCCTCAATCCCCCTCATCTTAGTTTGACCCAACTTCTGCTTAATTAGCTTTATGTATTTTCTACCTTACAACTGCTAAAACTTCACCATGAACAAAAGAGGCTTAAATAACAAAAATAGAACAGTATTATTACTTCTGACTGGCAGGCATCATAAACCTGGACAACTTCACAATGCTGGAGATATTGAGAGGGATTAATTGATGCCCACTTCAGTGAGGATGTTCCTGCCTTTACAAAGCGCAGCATTTTCCTGTGGGGATTCATGTAACACACTTTCACCCATTTCTTGAGTAAGCCTAACCATGTGGTCCTCTTTTGGAAGCAGAAGTTGAAGAGAAGTTGACAGGATGCAGAAGTAAGAGTTAAGATTAACAACCATACTTTCCTTCCCTCCTTTTATGTCTATTTCACTGGTTGCCACATATAAAGAAGGTAATTCTCAAGGGTTCAAGAATCTGAAAAATAAGAACAGGTACATCATCTTCTCCATTCTTTCAAATTTAGGCACTGCAAAGTGTTTGAAATCAGCCATACAATGCCAACACGTGAAAATCATTCACATTTTGAAAATGTCTTGGTTTAGCTATCTTAATAGTGTTGATTTAATGGAATATTTAGGAGTTTGTTTTAGAATAAAAATTAGTGATTTTACATGCCAGAAAAAAGCATCAAGCTTTTATGACATAATGAAATGTCATAAAAAATCTTCTGAAGTACGTATTATTTAACATCTGCACACACTAAGTACTGAAAACATTCAAATCTAGTGGTATGAATCAGTCTTGAACTGTCACAGAAATAATCTAACACAAAGTCCTGCTTTCAGATTACTCTTTAGCAATCATTGCAATTCATAACCCTACAGGAATAAAGTAGAAACTGTGCAGACTAGCAGCGGATCCAGCAGAGTTTCAGATATTTAGAGAGATGGCTTTGCAATTAATGCAATTACAATGTTTAATTGCTGTCCCAGAGTTTGTATGATACAGGAACGATTGCCATGGAGGTCTGCTGATGCAGAAGTTTAAGGCAAATATATCTTTCAGAGCCACAGAACCTGTCCACTAGATGCTGGCAACATGAACATAGAGAAAACAAAGCAAACTGATGGAGGATTTTCTTTGTTACTCACTAGAAAAAAACCCAGAAATTTTTACTAAAAGAAAGAAGGGTGAATTTTATAGATAAACCCACACACTCAGCTCCCCCCCTTGCAAAGCCTTCAGTTTATTCATAACAATTCTTGAAAGTAAAACTATTTATTGACTTCTGCCAGTCATACACAGGCTCAGATTTGGCCCTGCAGGAAAGAGGCGTGACACCCTCCAGTCACACCTGGACTTTGTATTAGAGTTCATGTGTTAAGGTTTAATAAGTTAACCGGCATTTTGCCATTTACTATCATTACTTACCACCTGAAGGCACAGTGGCAAACTGCATCTTCCCTTCTTGCCTGTCACTGCTACACAATGGCTAATAATATACTGCAATCTGAGGAAAAGATTTTCTTCACTAGCAACTTTGTGGTTTTGTCTTCTGTGCTCTAAAAGGTTTGCATTTCCAGTATCCTCAAACTCCTGGCTCTCAGCTAGAAAAGAGCTGTAAGTTCTCCAACATCTCACAGTAAAAGCAGTTCTGCTGAAATACTGATACATTTCAAATACAGTACATTTCAAAGTAGTGAGAGAGACTGAACAGCAAAGGATGACTGCTCCCTTCAAAGTCTTCCAAAGCCAGGCTGTGGCCACCCCATCACCATCCATGCACTCACTGAGGGAATGTGCACCCCAAACCACCTGGAAGGCACTTCCCTGCGTGTGAATTGTAGCTGTCGTGCAAGGACCTTGAATGGATGTATCACTTGCTTCCTTACACATCCTCAGTCACAAAGCTATTTTCAAGGCAGATTTAGTGATCCAATCGTTCCTTTTCATTTCCTGCAACTTTTTTCGCCAGGAAGCAAAACTGTACTCTGTAAGAGCTGATGGTAACACACACACATACAGAGTGTGTCCTGTGTGCAGAACCAGCTGCTGCTTCTCTGCAGTACTTGGAGTCTTTCTTAATAGCAAATCCTATTACTGAATCCTTGCTGAACTGGGACAGTAAGTCTTGTTAAGTGAACAAAAGGAGATGAATAGCAAATATTTAGATGAAAAGTATTTCTACTTGAGTAACTGGTAAATCAACATAAGGAGGGGTTCTGGTCTGATTTCCGTCTTTAGACTTTAGAAATACTTCTAGCTACCTGTAAGGACACAAATGCAGAAAGCATACACAAAAGGAGTCTTCTCCTGAAAATAGCAGAAAAATTCATGAAGCAAATGCTACTGATAATAAAAATAGATGCAGGAGAGCTAAACCCTCTGAGAACAGACTTTTTGTGCCACAGGGTCAAACAGGACATCATGCTATGAGTTAAAACTTAAAATAAAATTACATGTTTTTCACTTGCATAAAACTTTATTACTCCAAATAAATGCTAGGCAGGGGCTCAGCTGCCCACAGGTTTCAACCAGTCCCTCAGGTTCAGCTCTTCATCTCCTGTACACCCACAGACAGATGCTCCAGGCACAGGGAACCAGGGCATTGCCTGGCTCAGACAGTGGAGGGGCACAGCCCTCTCCCTTTCAGTCATTCCCTCATTAGTTCGTAGGCACGTGCACGTCCCATCTGCGGATCAGACAGGACCCATCCCACAACCAAATGAAGACCCCTTCTGTTGTATGATGAGCCCATGCCCCTGCTCTATGCCCAAATATCTGGATACCCTGGCTATGTGACCAGAGCCTGTGTTTAGTTGTGTGATGTATGTCAGAATTCGTCTGACACCAGAGCCCATGGATCAACTCTGTCAGCACTGGCTTGGATGCCAAACACCATCAGATCAAGGAATCATGCAGACATTTAGATGGTGGAAATGGAGCATAAAATGACAATTTGGATTGGTCTTTGGCAGGGTAGGGGCCTTTGAAATAGAATTGATTTTTACAAGGGACAATTAGCATCCAAAAAAGGAAGAGATACTCCCTAATAATGTTGCTGTAACTGGCCCAGGGTTTTGTTCCTGGAAGTCCCTAGCTTTCAAAAAGGAGAAAAGACATTTTTCCTACCCTACCACAAAGACTGAGGAAAGGGACCTGAACAGCTTTCAAATGCATAAAAATCCTGCTGCAAAGAAAAGGAAACAATCTCTTTTTCAAGGTTACAATAAAGAGGACAAGAAGACATGGGCTTAAATTGCCTTAAGTAAACTTGTGTTAGATATTAGGAAAATCCTCAGATGCTAAGGATAATGATGCAAAATATATCACATACAGAGGTTATGGGCATTTACCACCAGATGTTTTCAATAAGAGGTTAGAAAAATTACTTTGGTGGAAGAGTTTAGATATAGCTGATGCTGCCTAAGGAGGAAGAGGAGTCCAGATTAAAGGTTTTTAGGTGCCTTCCAGCCCCAGTTCTCTGTGATTTTCCTGTGTACAAGTTATCCCTACATCTACCTGCTTAATTTTCCCTTTCTGTACCTCAGCAGTTAATTTGAGGATTGTTGGAAGGAGCACATATCAAGCCTGAGGCACATGAGACTTTATTTGGGATAAAGTCAGAAGCAGTTAGGGAATTGAGAGCAATTCCTTTATTATGAATGTATACACATATGAGTATTGCCCCCAAACCTAACGTAAACAGGTAGAATAGTATCAAAGGACTTGAATATTTATCATAATTTACCTTTTTTCAAATGGGAAAAGCAAATCACAAAGGTCTGAACCATCTGTAATGACACAGCAGGCTGTCAAAATGAGCCTGAAAAATGGATTTCCTGGCTCCTCAGGTGACCTATCTGAGGGACTACATGCTCCTCCTGCTCTCACTCTCTCTCCCCTCGCTGCCTCCCTTCCCCCCAGCAAGCCGTGCAAGACTACAATAACTGCAGCATTTCCTCATAAAAGCCTTGCCTGCAGCTGGGGGAAGTTAGACACTACAATAGTGTCGGTAACTTCTGCTGTAACAAGAACACACATCACAAAGATGATCATTACCACGGGGAAAAAAAAAGAAAAAACTAAAGCTGCCTCAGGACTTATACCTTGCAGAGATGTTCTTGGGCTGATAATTCCCATCTCCTTTCTTTAACTTGCCTTTATTCTGGCTAACAATTGACAGAAAGAATCTATTCCTCTACCAAGTGAGTAACTATAAAAATAAAAAAATAAAATAAAAAAACAACCACAGAATAAAGGACATACTGCTGATAAGGAACAGAATTTCTCTTTATACAAGTGCAGAAGAATTCACAAGCATTTGCAAGCGAAGCGTTGCTCCAGCCCACTGTGGAAAAGGACCAGTCTAGCTCAGCATTTTCTGGGCTCTCTCCTAAGGCTGCTGTAACTTTAGCTTGTAGGAAATCAGAATCAGAGCCTGGTTAGAACCAAAAATCTCTCATAACAAAGTATTACAAAGCCAGTGCCAGTCCTTCTGCACTACTACTTACAAGCCTGCATAGGCTCGCCTCCATTTCCTCTGTGCCAGTGCTGGAACCAAAGGAGGACCTACGTTTGAATCATCCACAGGAGATCCTGCCTCTCAAACTGACCATGCCGAGGCACATCAGGCTCCAAATTAATTCTGAATTAATTTCCAAGAACTCTGCTAGGCTCTAAGCCCCATACATAGATTAAACATAATTTGGATTCATCATTACCAGTAAGACTAAAAACGAATTAGAAGAACTAAAGGGTAAGAATAATGAATTAAAAATGAATTAAAAATTCAGAAACATCTTCAAAAAGAAAAAAAAGCAGTGTTTTAATTGGTTCTTTTCTCAAAGGAAAAAAAAAAAGAAGGCTCCTGCGTCATTGGAATAAATATTATCAAATTCTTAACATGCTTAGGTATTTCCTAGCTTATTCGAATGGCGTATTTAAATTTTGATTTATAAATCAAGGGATATTGCTTACTGCCCTAAGATGCATTCCACCGGGTCTCAAAGCCTTTAGCAGATCCACGCTGTGCGTACTTTATCCTGATGGTTTCACATTCATGTTCATCAACACTCAGCAAGAACCATAAACAAAGCCCTTTCTCAGATGCACGCATGCAGTTCCCATTGACTTTGCTGGATTTTCAGCTGACTTCAATCAGAACTCTGTGCATGCAGAAGGGCAAAACTTGGCTCTGCGCATTCAATAAAATTACATCACTAGGTACCTTATAAATGAAGGGCAATGCAGGCCATACTAAAAAATAATATAAACTGAAACTCCTAAACTGTAGCCAAAATTCAAATTTCAGCCAGGTTTTTCCAGAATAATAAGAAGGGCATGCATTTTAGGCAAGATGAAATGAAACCCTAATACCATCTCATTTATCAGAATGAACTCTGCCTCTTTTAGCAGGACAAACTGTGAAACCCAGCTATCTACATAAGGTGATGATCTTGTTGTTTCAGATATAGCAATAGCACTGGCATCTAAACGAATTAAGTAAAGGTCAGGTTACAAGCTGTCATTTGCTAAGTCCTTTTCTGCATCTGTATCCTGGCTCTGTACTCTATGGTTCTCATTACAAGCGAATTGAAAGTGTAGAACGCCACAGCAGAAAAAGTAATTAATCATGATATGAATAACTAATATTGTATTATTTTTGAATCTACTCTAATAGTGGTATTTTAAATGTATTAAATGATTGAGCCTAGGAGTATCTATCTTAAACCCTTCAACCCTCCTTCCCAACTTGTCAAAAGAACAACATAACAAAAATCCCACACAACTTAGTAGAAACAGTTCCCTTCCAAATTTCAAATGACATCGTGCAACACAATTTCTGCCAGGTACATTAGCTAATGCACACTAAGCAAAGCAATGCCCCATGTGGTTTTTTCCAAATTTCTTTCCTGTATTTTACTTTTACTCATTCCATGATGCAACAACCTGTACCTTTTACTGCATCTTTAAAAATAGCCACCTATTAGGAGGAAGAATATTCTCACTTCTAAAAACTCATCTACCAACAGGCTTCCTTACACTTTCTGTTTGTCTGACAAGCACTTGTTAGCCCACCATTACAAATTTATATGCAGAAGTACTCAGGGATGAAAACCACAGAGGAGACTTCATGTTCATGTTTGGTTGTCGCCCCCCGCCCAAAGAAGAAACAACTCTGATGATTTTCACACTTAAATAGCAGAACAGATTTTATGAATCAGTTTTTCTTCATAGCTGGAACAGCCCCTGTTCTCCACTCCATTATAATACTGAGTCACTTTGCATCAGGTTGGTCGTTACTGACTAGCCAGGGGAGAAAGGAGGGAAATGGATGAAATGCTCTGAAGCTACGTGTGTGAGAGGATATGTATCAGGTTGCCTCTTGAAGCAAATTATTTAAAATCAGAAAAAAATCATTACAATACAAGTCACATAAAGGAAAACTATTTCATAATTATTGAGAAAGTCCAGTAAATCTAACACTGGTGGTCAAAGGCATTGCAAAGACTTTTTCTTTCTTTTCTTTTTTTTTTTTGCAATTGAAGCAAGCGTCTAGCCTGATACAAATGCTGAGTTGTACTGGTCATTCACACTAGATTACCCAGTAAATTAAATAATTAGTATAGTGGAATCTGTTTCTCCCAAACTATGGAACTGTCAAATGAATAGTTATGAGGTCTAGTGGGGCTCTGCTCTCTCCTAATAAACTCCCCTCCTAACATCCCACCCTGACTCTGGCGGCCTGTGAAGATGCTCATTTGTCTCAGAACTCCTTCATGTAACTCCAGGTCTACTTCCTGTTGTCTCTGGTGGAGCATTAGCTTAGAGAATTTACAGTGTGTTACTAGGAACATTTATTCTAGCTTAAACTTTGTGATTCTGACTACACAATCGAGAAAGGAAAGGTATCCCCATCTTTCCCCTCAGTCCTACTGGGAGGCGATTGCTCCACAGAGAGAGTTATTAGGTTTTTTTTAAATGCATAGCATGTCTGTTTGATGATGAAAATAAAATTAGGTAATCTACATGATCATTTTTCAATAAAGTTGATTTTAAATAGTTAGGAAAGAAAATAAAAACCGACAAAATACACAGGTCAAAAACTTGGCTTTTCAGCATGTCCTGTTTAAGCAATGACACATGAAGAACTTTATGTTCAAACAATTACCTGGTGCTTTAAATAGGACACTAAGGGAATAACATTTCAAAATGTATTCACACAGCATAAAACTAATCCTCCTCCTGGGAGTACCAGTGCAAATCAGAGTAACTCCTCAGAGGTCAATTGAAGTACAGCAGCACAAAATAAATGTGAGACAGAAGGGAATCAGGCCCCATTTACCTCTATTTTAATGCAGGGGTTGCAGATCATCTGCAATGATAAAGTGAACAACATAAATATAACTGACATCCATTCAATTGATCTCACATCCTGCCATCTATTCACAGCTCCAAATAGAGGGCTGAAGAACAATGGTTTGAGGAAGGCAGGCAGAAATCCGGGTTCTAACCCATTCACACATTCCAATTTGCTAATACCTCCTACTTGAACTGCCTTTATCTCCCCACACTGCTAAATCGTTAAAGGTTTAACTTGACATTGTCCCCCCAGCTCCTAAAGAACAACTTCGCCTAAAACAAAGTAAATAAAAAAATACTAGGAGAAGTGCATGGGAGAGAAGATAAATGAAAAAAAATGTGCAAACATGAGAACCTATAGAGAAATAAGCAAGAAAATCCCTGTCTGACATACCACATAGATATGAAAGGCACTAGCAAATTGATTAATTATTTGGAAATTGAGCACTAAGAAAGAATGGTATGTGTGCAGGGGAAGACTAAAATATGAGGCTATTTCGAACTATGGTGTCATTTGTGCTAATTTAAGTGGATCTGTAATTATTTCCTACAACTTCATGATGTCCTGAACCAGCTTCCTCCTCCCCTGCAAGGCTGATAAAAGGACTCTTGGCAACACACTAAATATATTATGCAATGTATTCAATACTACCGAGAAAAAGCACTGAATTACACTGAAAGAACATTAGGTGCGAATATCACCACCTCCAGGGAAAGAGCACCTTTAACTACTTATCACATCAGTAAATGCAGGCATTCTCTTGTACCTCTGTTACCTGCACCTAACAGCATTTGCTACATTTAACAAAGTTAAGGCGAATTTTACCTCAAATCTACTTAGGCTCGAGCTCTTTGACCGAGACTTCTTGCGGAGATAGACGGAGAAGAACCGACGCACTGTGAACTTCTTCATGTTCATGTCCATCGCCCTGTCCCAGCTGCGGCGCGGAGCACGAAGGAGCTGCGGCGCCGGCGGAGAAAGCTAGCGCATCCCGATTGCCCCCTATTTATATCCACAGGCAGGAGATCCTCCGAGGTGCCTGGTTTTGTTCATGGAGCCGGGCACAGCTAGACCTGCCAGAGGTCCGCTGCCGGAGCCGTGAGAGCCCGGAGCCAGCTGCCTGCTCTTGAGAGCATGAAGGCGCTGGGCTCCCTCTCGCTTCCCACTGTTTACATTTCGGTGCGGCGAGCCCAACTCTCTCGCCGCCGCCTCTCCCCCTTGCCTTAGGTCCCACTACGCCCAATCAGGCTCTGCTCTGGCTGCACGCAGAATCAGCGCCGGCAGATGACAGCTCCTGCGTCCCAGGCGTAGCAGGTTTCAGACAAATATTGGATGTGTCTATTGCTTTGCACTCCCTCTCCTCTCAGTCAGGCTCTTTCAATTTCCTGCTTTCTGAATCACATGGGGAATAGGCACATGCTGCACTTCTGTTTTTAGCTCAGAATTCAGACGCTGCTATAATTACTGAGGGCTGTGGTGGTCAGATCCGAGAAGAAATCAGCTCCCCTGTGAGAGTCGCTCCTGGAAGAAAGCTGAAAGATGTCGTGCCCCCACTGCCGGAATAGAAGGGTTTGAATCTCCTTTTATTCTGGGGAGTATGCAAAATAACACTGCTCCCCACCCCCCCCACCCTCGAAATTGAAAAGCTTACCATCCTGTTCACAATCTCTCGTCTGCTTTACATTAATATACCTAACACTGGCACAGATCTGGAAATAGAAGGCACAATCTAAATGGTAAGTATTACTATTCTTATTGTACTACAGCAGGGAGCTACAGCCCTTCTAGGAGGTTAAGTATGTACATCTATTTACGGGCTGTAATTTTGAGCTGCATGGCAAGCATGCAGACTTACAGCTGCACCCCCACCTCCCTGCGACAAAATCACATTTTTCAGCTTTTCTTCAAAAACTAATGAATCTCAGTGTGATCCAGAGACCAAAGAGATTTCTCTGCCTATTGCACACAGTTCAGACTCCTTTTCCGTGGCAGCCTTTCTTTTCTGAGTACTAAGAAGCACCCTGACATGCCTTTCTCCCATAACCTCACATGAAAAGGGAATTACTCTGATGACTTATTAATGACTCAGATAAATAAGCCCAGGGAGACCGAACATCACTACACCCTGAGAAGACTTGGAGGTTAAATGACAACACCTCTCAGGTCCATCTGCTCTAAAAGAGACGTGCATTTTGCTTTAATTGCGTATCTGGGCTCTGCTGTGAACTACACCTTGGCTAGCAACGCCTGCCTCTATCTGCTTTTTCCTCAGGTTCTCCATCCCATTCTTTTGTGTAACACTCACCATGGTCTATATGTACCCAGAAAAGTATTACAAGAAAAAAATATTTAAAAAATAATATTTTGGCATTTATGGTTTCATTAAAAAGGAGGCTTGATCGGAAAGGCTGCCCTTAGTGCTGGGCTCTACAATCTCATGCCTGGGCCCCAGTGCTACCCCAGCCTAAGGTAACTGTTGCACAGTGACAGCGTGCTTTTTCCTTTTCCCTTCTCAGCACACCTTCTGACTGCTTCTCTAATTCTCTTGGTTTGCAACAAAAGTACCTTTGGGGGTTGCTTTCACGGTGCTGCCCCAGCACAAGGCATGGCAAGCCTAGGAGCCCTTCGCCATTGCAGTTCTGTTGTTTCCCCAAATAAAGATCCTGGAGCAGAGGCAAGTGTCCGAGAAGAAAAGCTCAGGTATGTATAGGTACACCTATACACAGGCAAAACAATGAATAGGCTAAATGGCAATTTAGTCCGTCAATGCCAAAATTACTTGCTGATGCAGCCTCTCTAGTCAAGTTTTGTGTCTCCTCACAACCTTGCTGCAGTAAAATCTGCAGTGTCACAAAGGCCTCAGGCACTCAGCTGATTACTTGACCTCCCCTCACCTGTCCTGACACACCACACAACTGCTGCTGAAGCTACTTCTTCTGTCCTGCCTTTTCCCTGGCAAAGAGGTGTCCAGGCATAAGCTGGACCAGGCTTTGTGCTGGCAAAGGCTTTTGGCAGCCTCACACATTCCCACCTGTGTAAGCCACTTGAGCCTTAAATAGCAAGCAGACAAGTTCAGGGTAAGGTCCCTGAACCCTTCCCATCACAGATACATCCCTGGTCACTGACATCTTTATTAATGCAGAGGAGGTGATAATTTCCCAGCTTTGAATACACAGGCTGTGTGGAATAACGTGAAGTATGTGAGTGCCTGTTACTATTTACACCGGTAGATTTATCACAACCGTCCCTTCCCATTACGCCAGTGGTGATTTCATGTACAGGGACGTGCATTCACCATTAAATGTGCCTGCACTGTAATAAACTTCCAATAAAATTACACAGGCTACGACTTAATACCTAACTATCAGGTATGCTTATTACATTCAGAATTTTGTTCTTTACCACAAAAATAATTTTTTTTTTTTTAATCTGTCACAATGTATTGGCAATTTACTGTGCACATCAGACCAAAAAGTAGGTTTATACGCTAGAGGTTAGAGTATAACACTGAACACTGTGCCCAGGGATAGGAAGTAACTCTCTTACACCCCTGACATGACATGGGCATGGAAATAGGCATGCTCTTCTTGTTTTCTTACTCTGCTCTCAGACAGGTGATTAGGGATTAAATACAGAAGGACAACTAACCACCTTTGCTCTACTGGGCAGCAGAGCAGCAGAGATATTGCAGAATATATTCCAACTGCAAAAAAGCAAAAGCAACTGTGATGCAAAAATGTACATAAAAAATACAAACACAGAAATTAAACAAAAAACACATGCATGCAAAATTAAAGCATAGGGATAGGTATATGAAAAGCAAATTCTACTACAGTTCCATGTGGCATGCTTCAAGACACTAAACTTAACTTTTCTTCAGAAAAACAAATAAGACATCAAAGAACATTAACTCAAACTTTCACAGAAGTCAGACAATAACCACTTTTCACAGCGATTCTAATAAAAAGGTGCAAGCCAAAAAAAAAATTCAATTAAATTGGAACATTCAGCATAACATTTATAAACATACTACTGTCAGATCAATCTACAATGTGAAATATTAACTACACTTAGAAATTCATGTCTTTAAATTATTTATCATCTCTTCTCTGAGCAATTTTAACTGCTGAGGAACTTGATGGAGAAAAAAATGCCCAAATGTCTCTGTTTAAGACAACAATGAACAACAAAAATGGTGGAGGGGATATAGGACACATTGGCATCAACCAGTAATACTCATCTGTATTCTAAAATATGCTTTTTAAAACTAGAATCTTATATGCTGTAACACAAAATTAATAAATACAGTATCATGGCTCCTCCTCTTCCCAGTGAGCTTAATAGCAAAATTAAGTTTACTTCAGCTGGAAAAAGGCTTAAGAAAACTCCCAAACCAAAAAGCTCATAGCCAGGATTCAAGACAAACTCTAACACTAATCACCAAAATTAGATATTACATAGCCCAGGTTTGAATTTTTAAAAGATAAATGGAGACTTCCCAATTAATAGCTAATGAAAGCCAAAAGTCCTTTCCTCACGTGTAGAGATGGATCATACCAAGAGCAGTAACACACTGAAGGATCCAGGCTTAGAAAATTAACAGAGGGCAGCAAAACAGTCTGAACAGCACCCAAGTGAGAAGGATGCCAGTAGCCAATGCCAGATGAGTCATCAATTTCTAAATGATAGAACATGCAAGTCCAAGATATCTACCATAAACTGGATGATATCATTACCAAGAGAAATTTTGTATTACTGTATTACACAGAACATCAGGCCCTATGTTGAAATTAAGCCTTCTAATTTTTTTTATGTGAATCAACAATTTATGAGCAAACCCAGACTGACTCTGCTACTTGAGTAAATTTAACGATTACTGTAAAAGTAAAAACTATGAATTGATAGTATCTTCCTTGTAAATGCAATCAGTATTACCAATCCTTGCTCAGTAAGTCCATCAGAAAGCTAGAAAAACATCCAGAGGGAAATAAGAAAGCATCAGAAGCAGAGAAACCATACACAGAAGAAATAAGATTATCAAAACACAACATGCAGAGAAAAGGAAAATGAGACTTCCACAACAGAGGCCCAAGAGACAATGCTACAGAAAAGGTGAATTTCACAGGGGCATTTATGCTCTCATTAAAGAAACTCAGGAGAAAGAGCAGATGTTTCCAAGAGACACCAACCAGCTGAATAGGGAACACTTTCCCCCCGGTGGTTAGATTGAACATGACTCTTTCGGTGATTGCTGTTTCCTCATCTTGAATGCTGGACAAATTGCCATATGGCTTTTGTTTCCTCAATGAGTACGTGAGGTGGCTATTTTTCTTATTGATGTTTCTTCAATAATATATGATGGGCTTTGCCCAAAGAAGTGGGCTTTGCTCTCATTACACCAATGTGAGTCTCAGCCCTTCCAGCTGCTGTACGTAGTTAAGTACCTTGTCCTGTTTAGCACACACTTACTTCACTGGAGTTTTCTCTCTCAAAAAGGCACACTGCCCTGCTAGCACTGTGGAATACAGGCAGTGACTTGCCATCTCGGGCATCCTTCTCACCAGCAATGACAAGTGATCAACAGTGTTGGCTGGATGGGGATATAAGGGAACAGGCAAGAAAGAAAATTCTTTTTCCACTTTCTCTTGCCTCCTGGCTGTGCATCACAAGCTTCAGTAATTTTGATCCTTTTCTGTATGTGTATTATTCCAGAGGAGGTGCAGGCCCCTTCAGCCATCTTGCAAATTAAAATCACTGCTCAGAAGGAAGGAGAAAGCAAAGTCATACATCTTTGTCTAACTGGGTCTGACAAACTGGCAGGACACAGGTTCCTTGGACACAGTCTTCTCTAACCCCAAGAGAAACACAACTGCCCTACAATGCCTGTTTAATCTTGCACTTGTAACCTCTAGGCAAAAGCAGAGAACTTCTTATACCCACATATATATAATTCCCTTGCTGCTAAAAGCATCATCCAACACTGGCAAATACATGAAAAATAACTAGCATAAATAGAAGTGCAGCAACCACAGGAGAGAATTACTTTAGAAACACCTGTTTTGCTCGATACGGTGATACTCCAGTTCGTGGATTCCATTCAACATCTTCAAATATTCCTAAAAATGGGCATCAAAATAAGTTCTTTATAGATTTCAAATCAGTATTTTGCAGGGATGCAAGTAGCTTAGATGGAGACAAAAGTTCTGAAGAGTTTTCAACAGACTACATTAACAGTAAGAGTAAAAAAAATTACACAGTGGCACTAAGAGGGTGAACCAGCTCTGTGCCATGCTGGTGCAGAAGAGTCACATAATATCCTGAGCTGGAAGGGACCCACAAGAATTACTGAGTCCAGCTCCTGGCCCTGCATGTGACATCCCCAAGAATTCCACCATGTGCCTGAGAATGTTGTCCAAATGCTTCTTGAACTGTGTCAAGTTTGGTGCTGTGATCCCTTCCCTGGGGAGCCTGTTCCAGTGCCCAGCCACCCTCTGTTTGGAAAACCTTTTCCTAATATACAAGCTAAATCTCCCCCTGACACAGCTTCATACCATTGAGGTCTCCTTGGTTCAGTTGCCTAAAAATCTTCTTCACTCCCTCTTAAGCACCCACCAGGCACATGATTATAGTGTTACTTTCAGACGACCAAATGAGCTGCACTATGAAGGCATGTGGCTTGTTCTTATTCGTGCAGGGAGATGTGGGAGTGCTGCAGAATAATAGTTCCAGAACAAGAAAACAATATTTGATTGAGTTTTCACCAGACAACAGACATTTTAACTCTCTCAAAAGCATCTTGTGTTAGTGCTTGAACATCAGATTGGCAAGTGTCACAGCTGCTGTATTGACTACTCCCATATGTGCTTCGCTTCTTATAGACTCACGGGAATGTGCAACAGCTTCACTGGCCCCACACACATCAGTCAGCTGTGGATTACTTTTAGGATTGAAGTTATGATGTCTAGCAATCTGCATGGAAGAGTATCAGCCTCAATTTTCTTTTCTGCTTTTTGTAACAATGTCACTGAGCACTTTATTTTCTTGGTTGATACTATATATACTGGTCTTGCTGGATTTTGGTGGCTTAGATAGAAATATAAGACAAAGAACCCAAAAATCCAATCTCCTTTATATTACATAAACTTCTAACATGAAGGAGGTTGCCGAAGATACAATTCTGCTTTCTTTCCTTTGGACAATCAGAAAATCATACTGTTCTCTTATAAAGGACTGGAAGTTTTCTGGAAGGAAGTATGCTACCTATTAACTGAAGCATGAACAGTCTTATCACATGAATATTTATGAATATTACTTTGAGCGAACATTATACAATAGACAATTGGATGGAAGAACTTCATTATGCACAGCATATGTTTACTGTTTATTCAGACTAGCCGTGAACAATATTAAAAACTGAGGCATTTGTTAGAAATATGCTAATAGGCAATTTTCCCTTAATAGGCTCTGAAAGATATCCTACACCTAACAGGAGAAATAGTGCATGGAACAATTACTGGAACGCCCATTTCTACTTCTAATAATCATCGACAGAGCAAGCTGACACTGCAGTGAGCAGAAAAAAAACCAGACCACTGTTTGCCATTGAAACCCTAAGAAACAGAAAAGTGTATAATGGGGCTTGCAAATTTTATTCAGGAAAGTACCAATTTTACGTAAAACTTTTCTCCTTAATTATCTAATAAAACCACACACATAAGGTACAAAAGTTAATGAGGTATACAAAAGCATCGTATTTAGTTGAACTGAGTGACCTTCTTTTATATCTGAAACTATTTGTATGACCTTGAAGAACCTTAAACTCTCTAGCTATGTCTAGCTCCAGGGCATGTACAAAATCCAGCCACATCCTGGATCCTCTATCAGAATGGGGGCACAGATTGCATTGTTTTCCTCTTATTTTTCCCAACTGGCATCTCCTGTCCCCAGTGAAGAAAATACCTCCTGGTAAAAGAGAGAGTGCACTCTGACAAGTGAGTATGTAAACTGAGGACCCTAAAGATTTGCACCTGCACTGCAAAGCAGAGAAAACACTCTGCATCAAATCTCCTTCCATAAAATGGGGCTGGAGTATTCTGCCACTGCATGACAGCTCTTTCAGACAAAATACAGTGATTGATATTATGTGTTCATAGCTGAAACTTTTGTTGAAGGCTGTCACATATTTGCTAGATTTATTTACAGAAACAGATTAACTGTGATTAATGTCAAAGAATAAACCAATGGGACATGCAAATTTACCTTGGTAGGCTTTACATCTAGCAGGACAAATGACATATGGAATATTTTTAAAATACATTACACACCTAACACACTGAAAATTTGGCTTAAGGTAGTATGAACACCTACCCCATGTTAGGCACAACAAAAATGAGATTCATAAATAAAAAAATCATTAATCACACTTGAAATCTTTAGCATTAATTTCCTTCTTGTTGGACTTATATGGCTTTTTAGACAAATTTTGAAGGACTGATTTAAATTAATGTAGTGACAGTATTTAACTCCAGATTACAGGCACATCTATCCCTGCCTGGTTTTGAAATAGAAGCTGAAGGAACAGTCAGAGAGAAAAAAAAGTCTAAATTCTGTGTCTAATGTGTCTAATACAGCAACACAGGAAGCGTGAAACTGAAAAAAAAATACAAAATCACTTTAACCCTCAAAGAGTTAGTTAGGTTCCATTTGATATTCACAAAGACACATAATGATTTCTTAATTCACCCAGAAAAGTAAAGTCCAAGGTCCTATTTTACTGCTGACAAATTTAAATCAGTATTAAAATCGTCTTCCATGCACTTTATATAGTAAAGATAAAGAAACTGGCATCAGGATTTCACGACACCAGAAACTGAGAAGGATGTGGGAATAGTACTAGCCAAATAACACATTAGCATTTAATCTAAAGTTTGTGGCATCATGAAGCAATAAAACCTGAGTTTTTAGAACTGCTTTGAAAAGACCCACATGCCCTGGGCTGCCTATCTGTAACCTCACAGCAGCCTCTAGCTGTAGAGGTGCATGTGTAGGCAGCTCACTTGGGATCAGAGCAAAGTGGCCTCCATCCCGGAGCTGTCCAAAGACACCGGGGCGAACTGCAGGGAGTACCACAAGGACCGTGTGGGTCCAGAGGCAGGCACCACAGCTCAGGGAAAACGCCTTGAGTAAAGGCAAGAAAGACAAGCCATAAAATGTCTCGGTTTAGGACTGATCATTGTCACAAGACTGCGCTATTACTGGATATATTTAGTATGCTAGATGACCTTTTCCTTATTTAATTTCAGATACACAAAGCATCACTTCTCTCACCTAAGTCACCTGGCAGCAGGAAGTGCACGAGGTTCTTCCTGCATAACTGAGCCTGCCCACACCGGAAGTGAGTCTTCATAGCTGATGCTTCAACAAATATCTGCAAGAAATTTCAACATCTTGTATGTCTTCCTACTCATCTAACAAGTGTGTGAATTTAGTTATAAAGAGCACATGTGGAATATTCAACATCCAAATTCTTAATTAACCTAATGGACCAAAACAAAAAAAAAGGCAACTCATCATCTTAAGTCAATTTGACATCTTTCTGTGAATTTCATATATCTTTTCAAATCCTGAAATAACCCTGAGATACACAGAGAAATAAGCAAAACTACATATAAAACAAACAAAATAAGAATCTAATTCCCCATATGCACAACACAAAACTGACAGTTTTATCTGGTTTTCATCAACTAGAGATTAAAGTGTGCAATTAGTTCTATCATAAAGTAAGCCATGCTATTTAATAAAGGTTCAAATACTTATTCATACACTTCAATATACAGATTAAAATCCTACAGAACTTCTGCTGTCCTACTTAGTATGCTATGGGGGAAACGTACAGTTGTGGCCAAGATGTTATAAAACTCTTCCCAAGTGATACTATCTATGTAAATACAGTGATATTATTCAAACAGAATGAAACATCTTTTAACATACAACAAAAATATTAAATTCGTTACTTCACTAGCAGTGCTGATGTTTGACTGCAATTTTTTTTTTGAACCAATGAAAAATCCCGTAAGAACCGCTTACCTTTGAACCATAAACTTCTGTTAATGTCACAAAGCAGTCATCTCAAATTCATAAAGCTTGCAGTGTGTAGTGTGTGGTTCACATGATATATATTCACTGGAATGTGACACCTTTGCCCTAATACACTACTGGGATCTGATTTCATATTCTGATACTTCCTTTAACACCTGAAACGTATGAAATCTTACCATGCACAGTGATGTGGGACAGAACATTTAACAATTAGGAGACTGAGATTGTTCTTTTGCTTCAACTCCCAAAGGAGAAAATAGATGTATATGTCAGATATGAGGAACAAATAATGCAACTACTACATAGACTTATAACAAGATTCTCCCTCCCATCATTACAGACAAAAGAGAATTTTCACAGCTTCCTAAAAGCTTTTCAAGGTCATCTTGCTCTAGTTGGGCTGCTTAGGAACTGCAAGCAAGGACATCAAGGAGCATTTCAAAAAGGCACAGCAGAGCCTTACTATTGTATGCTTGGGGACTGAAAAAGGCTTTATTTTTTTTCTACCATGTGTCTTTACCATGTTCTTAATATTTACACATTTAGTCCCTTCCTTCACTCCAGAGTCCTCTCCTCATCTCTTCTTACTTCCTATTCCCCAGATCTTCTCTTCAAATGCATGGCTCACTCCTCTTAACTCAAGAAAGCTGAAATAATAAAAATAACTGGTTTTTTTAAATTTTAAAAAGCAAAACTTGAGCTTGAAAGGAGGATTACTTCCTGACACTTGATTTTTAAGGACTATTTTACGGCACTTCTCTGGACTTCAGAAGATCCAAAAACATACAAGAAGAAATATGAGAGAGAACAAATCAGAAAGGGATATTAAGGGGGCTGTACCTGTCACGTAATAACACTTAGACTAGTAATAGTGGAAAGAAATCCTTTTAGCAGCATGACTAAGTTTTGAAGCATTATTGTGTGTCTTCAAGCACACAAAGCTTGAAAACCTGTTAGCTTCTGGAGTCATAGTGATACATGGGAAACAGAGTTGAAACACTTGGTGTCTGGTCACCAGTGGTGTCTCCCACAGCTCAGTATTGGGGCTAATCCTGTTTAATACCTTTACTGATGATCTAGATGAGGGGATTGAGTGCATTCCCATCAAGTTCCCATCAAATGACACCAAGTCAGGTGGGAGTGTTGACCTGTCGCAGTGGTACAGGCTGTGGGACAAGTGGTTGGAAAGATGCCTGGTGGAAAAGGACCTGAGGGTGCTGGTGGACGGCCAGCTGGACATGAGCCAACATGTGCCCAGGTGGCCAAGAAGGGCAATGGCATCCTGGCTTGCATCAAGAACAGTGTGACCAGCAGGATGAGGGCAGTGCTTTGTACTTGGCCCTGGTGAGGCTGCACCTCAAATCCTGTATCCAAGTTTTGGGTAAGAAGGACATTGAGGTGCTGGAGCGAGCCCAAAGAAGGGCAACAGAGCTGGAGAAGGGTTAGGAGCACAGCTCCTGTGAGGAATGGCTGGGTCGGCTGGGGATGTCCAGCCTGGGGAAAAAGAGGTTCAGGGGAGACTTTACCGCTCTCTACAACTACCTGAAGAAAGGAGGTTGTATGGTCTCTTCTCCCAGGCAACTAGCAATAGGACAATAGAAAATGGCCTCAAGCTCTGCCAGGGGAGGTTCAGATTTGCTATTAGGAAAAATTTCTTCAAAAAATTGTTGTCAAGCATGGGAACAAGTTGGCAAGAGAAGTGGGTGAGTCACCATCCCTCAAAGTATTTAGAAGATGTATAAACGTGGCACTTAGGGTCATGGTTTAGTAGTGGACTTGGCAGTACCAGGTTAATGGTTAGGCTCAATGATCTTAGAGGTCTTTTCCAACCTAAATGATTCTATGATTTCACTGAAGAAAATTCAACTGCCCTGGCCCAGTTAACCTGCTGTAAGATGGGTGCAGCTATAAGAGATGCTGGGAAACAGAAACTGAAACAAGTTCTTCATGGGAAGGAGGAGTGGAGCTAAAGCCACCTGCTTCTCACAGAGATAAACATGGGTTTGGAGGCTGTGTAGAGGTTTGCTGTATTTTAGACAAAAAGATCTTGGCTCATTAGAGGAATATCATTAGTCCTGGCATAAGCCCTCACTTGTGGCCTCACTCTGCCATCTCCAGGCCATCATTTTCTTCTTCCTCTCTGTTGGCATGAGTATTCCCACAGCCACAGAGTGAACCAAACTGAAGAACTGGTCCAAATTAAAACCGGGCCAAAAACCACCCCGTGATGCTAATTTTAAACCAGTTCAGTTCCCTGATCTGATTCACTAAACAAATATCTGTGCCTACTCAATATTTTTTCCAGTGCTGGGGGCAGGAATGTGTGCTTATGAGGTGGCTCTGCCTCCTCCATTGGCAGGGATGGGTAATGCCAACACGAGCTGCTGGCTTCCCAGATACAAAACTGGCATGCTGTAGCTGCCTGGCCTGGCAGAACCGCAATCACTGAGCAGGCCACGTCAAACTATCCTTTTGATCACAGTGAAGGTTAAAATAACAGCTCTGGTATAGAAAGGACATTTTAAAATGTCCTAAAGTAGTTTTATTTATTATAAAACTAGCCAAAGTGAATTGGCTAAAAACATCCAAAACTTGGAGTTATGCTTTCAGATTATATGCTTTCCAAAATCTTGAATCTATAAAAGGTTCTTGGATTGTTTAAAAGGAAAAAGATCCCAAAATGGGTGAGAGAGTAACCTATAGCTGCACTGCAGGAATTCAGAAGGATGTTTAAAGCCAAAAACCCTAAAAGAACTGAGCTCCGCTTTAGTGCAGAAGCCCAACCACTGGGAGTGTAGTACAGCTAAGACTGCAAGTTCCAGTGATGTAAACTGGCACCCCTTGAATTCATTTTCTGAACAGTATTTTCTGGCACTTACCTGATTTAATCTTCTGTGGCTGCTAATACTTTCCCTGTCAGGCAACTCCATGTTCTCCTAGAACCATATAACTGCACACACAGGTATGCACCTCTTACAAATCTCTGTAGGTATGCAGTATTTATGCCAGCACATAGGCAGAACTTGAGATCAGGTTGGGTGCTACAGGTCTGAGACACCTGTGTGAATGCAAACAGCATGACCTGAACTGTATGGTTTGGATGTGTTTGATGCACATTGCTCAGTGGATTTGAGAACCCCTACCAAATGCAACATGGATGTAAGCACAGACAGCCAGTCAACACACAACATTCTTGAACTCTTATTAAGTTGTTTAAATGCCATCACAAAATCATCATACAGATTGAAGTTTTCAGTACTTGCCAGTTTCATCGGGAGGCTGCCTAGAAATTCACCTTCCTATTCCTACCTTAGATGCACCACAGCTAAAATCTGTTGCTCTTACCCTAGCACCTTTCCAGGCAGACTTTTTCAAAGGTAGTTATACCTTCTCCCAGTTTTGACTTAGCTATGCTAAATGAAAGTGAGATTTTAGCCTCCCCTCACTCAACCATCTCTCCCTGCTTGTGTCCCAATACACAGTTCTGCCCTAGACTTGACCATGTCTATGTTTATCTTCCTTGTAGATGTCATGAACAGAAGAGTTCTTATTGGAGCCTCAGTAGCAGCATTAGTTAGTAGTTCTTAATCACAACAAATGCTTTAGGATTTTCCTCAATTTTTCCATTACTGTTTCAAATTTGTAGTTCACTGTTGCCCTGTAAATTAAGCAGGAAACTTAGCCAGACTTCCTTGGTGGTATACTCTAACTGGGACTTCTAAACCTGTTATGTACTCAATGGAGTAAGACAGAAAGCTCTCCGACCCCTTTTTTGGATCCTCCAGCAAAAGGAGGAAATGGACTTCTTGGAGTAAGTCCAGAGGAGGTCCACTAAGTGGATCAGAGGTCTGAAGCACCTCTCCTACAACGGCTGAGAGAGCTGGGGTTGTTCAGCGTGGAGCAGAGGAGGCTCTGGGGAGACCTTACAGCAGCCTTCCAGTACCTAAAGAGGGCTGATTAAAAAAAGATGGAGAGTGATTTTTACATAAGCAGATAGTGATAGGACAAAGGGAAATAGTTTTAAATTGAAAGGGGCTATTTAGCTTAGATGTTAGGAGGAAATTCTTTACTCAGAGGGTGATGAGACACAGGAAGAGCTTGCCCAGAGAAGTTGTGGTTCCCTCATCCCTGCAAGCATCCAATGCTTGGGTCCCTGGGCTCCTGATCAGGTGGGTGGCACCCCTACCCATGGCAGGGGGCTAGAACTATGTGATTTTTAAGGTGTCTTCCAACCCAAATCATTCTATGATTCTGTTTTCTTCCCTTGATAAATAACCATATCTTTTCAGCATACTATTACCTTGGAACATAGTGCTTGTTTTGGTGACAACTCCAACATAGCTGTGACAAATTTCCCCCTCTCAACCACTAATGCATAATCTGAATTTTCCCCTAACCCTGGTTTGAGTTTTGTTTGGATAATTCCTAGGGATTTTTATTTGAAATAGAAGGAAGCTTAGCAACTACAGGATAAGTAATACCATCTAATATTTCTTAGATAAATCCACAAGTCTTAAATTGCTCTTAAAACTTTGAAGTTTCAAAGCCAGTGGCTCAGTAGAGCACTCTGAGTCAGAGCTGGTTAAAATGGTATTTCTGAAAATACCAGTCAAAAGAGACAATTGCAAAATTTCCTGTAAAGTCTCAGAAAAACTCTGAGAACATTTGTGAACAGTAGCATGAGGATTTGGCAAACATAGTTTGGAAAATACAAGAGCAACATACAGAAGTACATCTGACAGCTACCAAATGGATCACAGTTGGTTTGCACCTGCCTTAAGCCTTCAGTGACCAAAGGGTCCTTCCCGAAGCAGGTCAGACCCTTTATGCTTCATGGTAAATACTTTCCTCACAAACACTACCATAACTATCCTTCCCACTCTCTTATCCTCAAATCAGCAGATACACATGAAATGTTGATTGTTGAATTCATGTTAAACTGGGTTTGAATTTTTCAAATGATCTGACACTGCTAAAGACAACATACATTAGTTTGTAGACGACTTGCTATTAGCAGGTCAAATTTACTATTTAAAATTTCTAGATGTAGAAAATACAGACTTATATTTCTTTCCTCCCTCACCTATTATCAGATTCAGTAACTTGACTTTTAGAGAACTTGCAAAGTCACACTGAATGTGGTATGTTGCACAACTTTGCTCTTAACTTGAAACATAGATGCTTTGCCTTTCTTCACTTCTTGTACTTTCCTCTCAAACCTAGCCCACTTTCTGATGATGCCACCCTAAAATAAACTGTGGGTCTATGGCTCGTACATCAAGATTTCACAAAAACTTCATGTTAACTTTGATTTCTAGCTATTTAAGGGAATCTGCATATCCTTCTTGGAGAGTTAGGAGGCAAACTTCATGCTCTTATTTTCCAGTGGCAACTTTGCTTTTTGGAGTTTTTCATCAGGCAAACCCCACAAACAGTTTTCCCAGAATATTAAAATTGAGATAATGAAAAGCTAATAGGCTTTAGCTTAGAAGGTTGCAAAGAATAGCCTGCCATTATTCAGAAAGCCCTGTAATAGAGCACCTTGTTAATTAGAGATGATTCACAGATGACTTGCAATAGATTATGGTAGTTCTGAATAGCAATGATATTTTCATATTGAGCTCTTATGTACTCAGGAGTAATGAAGCTTTAATTTTAATTAAAAGAAAGCTTTTTTTTTTAAGCCTGTAGGTCCAAGCAATACTGAAGTACAGAAAATTAGCATCTTTTACTAATTTTCCACATTTAGAGTGCTGCACTTTATAGCTTTACTTTCATAACGTTCCCTACCGGAGGACAGCTAAGCACCTGAATAGCAGCTGTGGATAAGAAGGCAATATGATCATCACATTAATTGGAGAAACATGCAATGAGGTGAGAAGCTGCTTGCTCAAGGCCTCTCAGCAAGTCTGTGATAGAGTTATGAACAGAACTAGGTTCATTTTAAATACGGGATTATCCCCTTACATCTCCAGGCCTAATCACAGGACACCATCTGCTACACCGATGGGCATCCGCTGCTTTAGTTATGATCATTACAGTGGTACAGTTTGACATTATAATGACCCATTGCTACTGATAAAGGGGTTCTCATGCTCTGTCAACACTTTCTCTTGTCTTTTGCTAGGGAGCTTACAATGAATTGGTCCAAGGAACAGAGATAATCTACATACACACATTTCCTGCTGGTTTAGCTCCTCTGAACTGACCCCTGAAGATCTGGATGAGCTTCAGTACCTGAGCAAACAAAGATGCTGGGAGAATGCAGGAGCAGAACAGCAGGTCTGTGCCCTTCCAGGACAGCTGGCCATGGGGTGGACTTAACTGCACAGCTAAACAGAACTTTATATTTTTAACATGTATTTTACTTGAAGCCAGGTCCCTTCTCTAAACTGAATTGAAAATAATTACTCTCATCACTGACAAAAACATCGTGTTTTGTTTTAGAGCTGTCTGAGGTCAGTCCCAAGCTTTCCACAGGCAAGGCAGGCCAGCCTGTGCAGCCAGCAGCACACAGGAGAGCCGCATGGATAATGCCAACAGTTATCAGTAGCCCCGTGGCCCCGATGATCCCAGTGCTGGCTTAGGGCAGGAAGGCTGGGGCTACCACACGCCTGTCTATTTCCCACGGCAAGTACACACATGTGCCTACGTACAGTGCATGCACACAGGAGCTCAAACCAGTCATGCAATTGGCTGCAAGTGCACTGTGCTTATGCACAGGGGAGATCCAGAGCATGGCAAGCACACGAAGCAGGACCAACAGCAACCTCGTTCATCCATTCTGTCACCACGTCCCTTTCTGTGACCCCAGGTAGCTCCAAAACGTTACTGAACTGCAGGGTTGCCAAGCTGTGAAACATGACCTGAAGTGACATTAATTACTGCATTCAAAACACTTGATGAGAAGCTATTAATTTACTAATCGATACAGGCAATGACATGTCTTCCCCTCTTTAGAAAAGAAGGAATGGAGAATGAAAACATTCATCCAACAATGGCATTATGCCTTCTGAAAGTTCACCACAAAATTCCCTAAGATTTCTTACCATTACGTAGACTTGCAGGATTCAATATTGTGAATTATTAGGGGAAAATAAATGCACTAATTGATGAAAAACTTGAACCATGAAATCCCCAAACAAAATCCCTCTCAGTCTCCACATCCAGTAGGGTATGCAAAAAAACCCCAAACAAAAACAAAAAAACCCAACTCCAAACACCACCATACCCTGCCCCCCCCACCCCCAAAACACATGCAGATTTAAATCTTGAATTAAATTAAGCAGAAAGAAAAGAGAGTACACATAACACAAATGCAAATATTTAGCACCTTTTTACTTCTCATTTAGGATTCAAGGCAAGACATACCAGCATTTTTTCACTTAATTCAACAGAGTGAAATACCTGCAAGTAGCACTTTGGTCAGGAAGGGATTATTCATCTGCCAAAAGCTACCTGCATCACTCAGTGTTCCCAGGATCAAGGCCTTTTCAGTCAGCTCTTCAGAAAGGACGCATGTTCTCCATATAAGCATTAAGCACATATTAGGTGCTTGAGTAATGCACAAATAACAGTGCAAAAGTCAATAATTACTGCAACCTAATTTGAGAAACTACAACATTTCGTAAAATATAGAAACAACTAATCAAAGACAGTGCAGAAAAGCACAGATAAAGAAAACAGAAACTTTAATTATTTCAAATATGGGAAAACAGTTACAGTTTATTTAATAACTGCATGTTTCAACAATTTGCATTTCATATAGCTGACTTCACTGTATATCTAATAATAAGATGTTATATTTAACAGCGTGAGCTTATCTTTTTTTTTTTTCACTCACTAGAAAAGTGGTTGATTATGCTTTCAAATGGTTTTTTTGTCTCATTCATTGATCTGAGTTTTACCAGATAGCAAATTAAAGAAAATCTCTCTAACATAAATTAACAGCCAACTGAATATAATTCAGGCAAGTCTAAGATAATGAAAGCATGCTTGTTAGAGTATAAGCTATACTCAATTTTCAAGCACACCTAATGCTCAATAACCAGCACAGTCATCACTGTATTTTTCATTTATCACTGGAAGTTTGCTGTAGTTTCAACTGAAGACTTTCCTTTTTCAGGGAAAAGTTTAGGTGTCCAAAAAAATTCTCAAACCTCAAAAATCATTATGTCTTTATACACTGTCCCTAAAATTTTTTTTCCAATAGATGCATTTTATATTAAAGAAAAGTTTGTGTAAGCAACTGATGATTCAGCTTCATTATAAACCATTTTCCAAAATTTGTTTCGGATGCAATAAGCTTGCATATGAGAAAATAAGTGGTAGTAAATACCCTTATATTTCAGTCTACAAAACTTTTGAGTAAAGATGGAGCTCCAAAATAGTATATTTAGTTTCCTAATCTCTTTGTGAGACAAAAAAGAAAAGAAGGATACTAAATCTAAGGATACTAAGAGATCATTATACGTGAGTATTTCTATTGTTCAACATTGTATTTAAGATTTCCTGTATCACTGCTTCTGTCAGCTCACAGAGGTTTGTCAGGCCATGCTAAAAAGACTCTAACATAAATTCCTGAAAGAATTACCTTTTGCAGGACTGTTATTTTCTTGTCTTTTTAGCATATGACCTCCTCATATAACAACATACATACACACGACCTCCACTGTGTCTGAGTAGGAGCAGCATCACTCTGTAGCTGACATGCTAGACCCATGTCACCACAGCATTCAGCTCGTGACAGTTCCTGTGGGACTTCCTTAATAATCCAGGCACTAAAGTTTCAACGGTCAGAAGGATTTAGGTTTGAAAAAGGTCAGAAAAAGCAAGACAAAATACTCTAAGTGATAAATAGTATCTCTCATACCTAGAGAATGAGATATAACCGTAACGCTTAACTTTAAAGCTTATTTTGATTAGCTTTTTGTTTAAAATTCCTTTTTGAGAAAGCCTGTTTTACTTTTGTTCATATTATCTGCTCCACACTCTTTCCTGGGTCTAGGTAAGATGCTGCTCACTTACTTTGCAGTGAGTGTTTCCACAGCAATAATTAAACGACAGACAATATGACACACACACACATTTACCAGTTACTACTTGCTTTGCCTCTAAGCACAATTCTTCAAAACCATCACCAGCATCATTTTCCCCTGTACAACTACATTTTTCCAAAGGGAAATCTGGATTTGAGTGGAGCCCTCATTCTCTGTCATATCAAAGACTTTACTGCTGCTGTCTCCACAGAAGTCTGTTTTGTTGTAAAGGATCCATGATATTAAGGACTCCTCCCTTAATAGGAATTTCTGCCCACTGATATAGATATGACAGACACTGAGTATGTGCAGCCACATGTGGTCCAATAGCAACAGCTGAATGTGTAAAATAGACATGTCCAAATTAAACAAGGAGGGGATCTGACGGAGTCCAGAATAAAGAAAGGTAGCCCTTTAATTTCAGCCCACAGAACTGCTAAACACATGATTAGAAGAAGATTTACTCATTAAAATATATGAGCTTTTGATATTTTGTTTTTTGCACACCTGGCCTGAAAAACTTAATTTGTCCAGTGTACAGCTGCCACACTTGCTACTTGGGTGATACTGTTAAGCATTCACATAATGTCAACAATTTTTCAAAGACAAATTCCTAAGTTTTGCAGCTTTCACTTTTCACTAACACTAATTGGCTCTATAAAGAGCTTGGAACACTACTGGAATCTATTAGGCTGAATGACTCAAAAGCATGCATGAGAAGAATTAGCTTTCTATTCTGCACTCTGAGTACACTGCCAGCTGGGCAGAGTTATGCTAAGCAGATAACTTTGTGAACAGTCCTCTGGAAATCAAAGTGAGCTAGTGCAGTGGAGGGCATTGCATTGTTCTCGTTCACAGAACATGAATCAACATACCAGCAAGGGGAGCAGGGGAACAGTAATGTTACTCATTTTGTTTCTGAATGAGCAACACGTATTAATTTCGTGTTATTGTCACTACATGGAAAGCCATGCACAAGTACACCTCTTTCCCCTGCAATCCCCAAAGGTCTGCTGCAGCCATAAAGTGAGTAAAAGCGATGTCGCTTCTGCTTCAGGTTTTCATTGTTCTCAAGTTTAATGAGACTTTCAATTACAGCAATGCTTTAATTCTGTAGCAAAGGCAGTGTCTTCTAAAAATGTCCTCCATTGGAATAACAATTTTCATTTGGAGCATTTTTTCCCCTCTCCCTTATAAGCCACAGAAGTTTGACATATGCTAACCACTGGACTTAAGTGACAAACAACCATGGGGGAAGGCATATTCCCAGCTCAGAAAACAGGGCATAAACTTGCAAGGTCAGAAAAGGTATAGCATGCAGTGTAAATTATGCTTGTGCTCAGAAGCTAGAGTCCTCCTGTAAGCCAGTGCAACCAGCAAGTCTCTGTGCAAAAGTTCAAGCTTCCTTACAGTTTTAAGCATTTTCGTGGAAAAAAAAAACCCAAACAGATCACAGAAAGAAAATAGCATAAGGATTTCCCATGTGATTTATGTACTTCTTGTCAGTGAGGTAATTATAAGCAACACAGGCATCTTCATATATTAGTTTCATTTTACTAGACTGCTAAACCCAACAAGTATTAACACTCAGGAAGTCAAACTGATTTCCTCTCAATGCAACAGCTTTCAGGAGCTACCCAGCAGCAAATATACTTAGACTTTCTGCTACAGAAACATTCAGGAGAGCAGATTTTCTCTTAGCCCCTGAGAAAGTATTGCTTTTTATTTTTCTTCAGGCATCTCAGAGAGGGAATAGGAGACCAGTGAAGATTAGGAAGGGTTGCAGAGAAGAATTAACTGGATGGGTGGATAATGCCTAGGTTATTAAAATTTGGGCTACTGATTTCGGCTCCAGAGTGAAACTGCAGATTTTAGTTTTCATTTGGGAAAAAAGAAAAAGGAAGAAGAAAACAGAAATTTTAAAAAGGGTGAAGAGTACAAACATGTTTACACAGAAAATCAGAATGTAAAACTTCATTTCAGAATACGGTATTTAAGCCTGTTTTTCTTGGAAACAAAACTTGAGGACTGGTTACTAAGTATCTTTCTTATGATACTCTTCAATGTTGTTCCTGCAATAGTCTCGTAGTAAGTAAACAAATGTAAATTTTGTTCCTACAGAATGACATAGATGACCCCGTAATGAAAAAGAGCAAAATGTTCCACATAAATCTTTGTAGGACTGAGTCCTGTAATACTGTAATCTATTTCTAATTCCCTAAACCACTATGCAGATGACACAGCAGAATTATACACACATCATCTGAAAAGACAGCTATGCAATTATAGAGATGTTCAGAATCAAAACAGGGTTAGTACTCAGTGCCCCGTCACCAGATCTCTCAGATTTATGTGCTTCCTTGCTTGCAGATTGAAGAAGTGATCCTGAATTGCACTTACTCCCCCTCGCACCTCAATTTTCATGAAGAAGAAATTTGCATGCAAAGGCAATGAGGTGTGTGATGTTCAGGGAAGTTGGTCTGTAAGTGCCTTCATAAAACTGACTTGCCACATCCATCACAGAGTGCTTTTTAGCACCTTCCATTTTAGCCCCTTCCCTAATCAAAGCACCTTACATGCATTAGCCATGGTTATTCTTCAAGAAAGGGTAATATAGATGACATCCCATACAGCTGAGCAAATTCACACTCCCATATGAAACTTCTCTTCATTAAAATAACACAGGGCAGAACATTATAATTAATAGAACCATTACCCTTTCACTAAAACCTGCCTTGACCTGGCACATCAGCAGAAAGATACCTAAAAGTGGATGGAACTACAGTTTGCACCAACCCATACCTCCCCCAAATCACCAGAAGGAAGATAAAAAGCCAATTCAAATAGACCAAGTCCCAGCACTCACAAAGACATTTCTCTTTTTGACTTGACTCCTAGAAATAAAAACTGACTCATTTACAACTTTTCATCAGTTTTCCTGCTAAGTTATTAATTCCCACAGCTGTGACAGAACATTTGGTCCTAGGTTGGGCCAAGAAAGACCGAACTGCTTAGCTGCCATCTGTGCCTTTGAAAACACCCATGCCTTTATTCGAGACACTCACGTATGTATGCGTATGAGCACACAACGCTTTGAAACACAGTTACTGCTCAATACCAACAGCAACTGTTTACAATTTTAAGAGATAATTTGTCTTTGAAAAAAAGCCTTAATTTTAATATCTTCCCTAACTATTCAGAAATCTAGTGGTGAAGCCTTTCTCAGAACTATGAGAGTGCGCATGTGTTCCTCAAAAGTTTCATTATATCAAAGAGGAAGTATAAAAAAATGCAACAGAGCCAAATTTTAAGTTACTAGTTAGTTGCAGACATGTAACAAAGTAAAAAGATACGTGGATACTATGCATCAATAGATTCAAATCCAAAACAGGCACCCCATAAAGGCTGAATTTTGAATTTGAACATAACATTTTGAAGATATCCCCCCATTTTGATTATGAACACTAGTAAAGATTGATAGCATCTCTAAAACACTACAATTACTTTATATACTCATCCAAGATACGTACAAAACCTGTATATATGAATTCAATTTTATGACCTCACCCTCACTTATTTTTTTTTTAAATAGCAAGTGAAAGAGCTAGTATGATCTTAAAAAATTATGTGAAATTAAATTCTGATCACTGAATGAGAATCGTACCTTTGGGCTATGTTCTACATTATGCCTAGTAGCTATCAGAGGGATAAAATATAAATATTAATTATTTTGCATATTACTTAGGGTTTTATTCATAGTGTTAAGACATCATTATCTCATAGTAATCAAAACTCTTAAAACAAGGAAATAATCTAATACACTTGAATTATAATTTGTACAGGGAATGCATGATCATTTACTCTCATCTTCATCTTAAATAACATATTAGTCAAAAACAGTGTTCATATGAGCTGCTAATAACACAGTCTGTATTCCAACAGACTCACAGGCAAAGCTAAACTAAAGAGAGAAAAATAATACTTTGACGAGCTGCACGACTGAGCTCAAGCTTTACAGAAAACACTGCATTTTGGGCTAAGGCAAATCACAGAAAGCCTTGGCATCAGCTAAGCCTTTAGTACAAGGTCAACAGTGACTGGAAAACAAAGAGTTTAGTGGGATGGTGTCTGTGTTTAACTCTGCATGTTTGCCTGTGTTGTTGCAGATGATGAGATATAAAGGCCAGTCCCCAACAGGGGCACCAGGGCACGGAAGGCGTTTCTCTCTTTTTAAACCACGCTCACAGCTGCCCAGGCTGCTGACAGACGTGCCCCCCGCTGCCAGCTTCTGCTTCCAGGTCCTGCCTTTGGTCACAATGAACTCCAGCAAACTGTGCTGAAGCAGAGACAGCCACAGAGCACAGGAGACAAAGAAAAAAGACTTGGATCACTCCAGCCGTTAGCATGACCTATCTCTATCAGCTCAACTTCAAAGAGCAAACCACAGAGCCTACTCCCCCCTGTGAAGGGCTACAAGGGCAGGAAGCAGCAAATACACAGGGCAAGGGGAAGTATCACAATGGCCATGGACTCCCAGAGAGCACTGGGTCCCACACAAGCTCTGTTCCCAGACATCAGCTCCAGGCAGGAGGATCTGCCCCTCCTTGTTCTGAAAATACCACCACCTGCTGTAATTTCATCCTGTATAAGACAAATACAAAATCTAATTTGAGTTGATTTTCTTCCAAAGATGGATAGAGATTAATCCTCTCTGATGGCAGAAAACAAATAGCTGGTACTCTGGGTTTATTTTACTTTTTGGAGTGTTGTCATTTAATGAATGAATCAGAGGTGACAAGGCTAGGCGAACAGGGAGCTCATTAAGATCCATCAACATGTGGTATACAATATGCTAACTTCAAATTTGTTATTTGTACCCCAACTCAGACATGTTTCTGTAGTACTAGTCAGTTAATGAAAAGTACAGCAGTTTGCATATTTTGTCAGATTAAAAAGCGGAGCAGTGAATTCAATTGGCAGTGGCAGCATTGCAGATCCACTGGATGAGGAGAAGAAGAAAGGAGTTTGTGATGACCCCCACAGAAACAGTGGTCAGAAGTGTAAACGAGTTGCCCAGATGCCAGCAGTTTGGAAACACTTATGACCTCATGAGGGTGACAGCAGCGATCCTCTCTGCAAATCAGGAGGCAGAACCTGAAACTGATAGCTTCAGTTTGCTTGCTATCCCCTTTTCTCCTCAATGCAACTTAAAGAGAATAACGCCCTCCTAACTTTAAAACATAAAAATTTCTACTGTTAGAAACAGTTATTGCAGGACATGGCTGGGTCAGGCACTATATATGACCTAATAACTTGTAAAAAAAAAAAATCTGCCGATGGTCAAAGTCCAGAGAGCACCTATTACATATCTGGCAGAGTTCCAGGAATATTTTACAGGCTGCTCAGGACTCCAGAACCTTGTTCATGATAGAACCAGCTACAGCATATAACAGGGAATCAGATATCTGACATTACTTGTTTTGTGTAATTTCTTCTCACTGTGGGATTCAGCTTGTTCAGCAAACCCAGCACAGCCCCAGTACTAACCAGTGGACCTTACACTGGAATTAGAAATATTTTCAATATTGAAGAAGTTCAGGAGCTGGAGACTGCAAAGTAGGAGTAGACTGTGTAACAGGTAACCAAGATGTTGTAAAACACTGTAGCACATATTACACTAAAATGTAACACAGCCAGGCGCTATAATAACATCTTTTTAGCAGGTCAAAATGGAAAAAGTGTGAGATAGCAGACAACATCCAACATCTTTAAATTTCATTCCGATACATAATGAAATCAGCTCCTATCCCAAGCAAGAGGAAATTTGAGAATAAACTACAAATTTGACAATTTTAGACTTGTCCTTTCCTTATTGTTTCTAATATTGGTTTAAGCTATTATTTTCGTCATATTTGCTTCAAGGACTCAGATCTCTTAGTCAAAAGTAAATCAACGAAGAAATTAAGTCAAATACATACTGAATTACCATTAAATACATACTGAAGAAGCATTAAAAAAATCATCTGTCTAGAGAGTTTCAAGTGACTTCCCTATTGTGCATCACGGCATGAAGTGATTACTCTAAGTTTTTTCTTCTCTGACTCTGAGTCCAATTATAAAACATAAAAATTCAGTCTGGAGGTCATGAACGACATTGTGCAGTGCAGCCAAAATGAAGATTTTCTGCTTGGGAAGCGGGAAGAATGATTTTCTATGTGGGTCATGTCGTGGTTGCCAGCGACGGCCCTGTCCGTGGCGAGGTGCGGATGAGAGCACAGCATGCCTTGGAACAGGCACTGATGGAAGGGGCTGACCCAGCTGAGGACAACGAGAGCTCGCTGCTCCGGAGCACTGCAATTGAGGATGACTGGCAGAGTCCCAGAACAATTTACGGAGCTTAGAAGTAAATGCACAGCCTTGTGGCTAAATAAAAAAGAAAAAGTGGTGCCTGCATTACAGAACTCTCCCTCTGCCAACTAGCTTATTCATGAAACTGTAAATGAAGACAGGCCGTCATACAATAAACACTCTACTAGATATGCACTGTTTATGAACGTACTAGCATTTTTAGTTTGGTTTTTTTTTTTTTTTTTTTTTAATACTGAACAAAGATTTTTTTTTTCCAGACTGAAAAAGATTAAATCAACATTTCCAAGACTTACTTTTCAATTTTAAGCAGTGCAAAATGGGTCTTGCATAGCTGGTAATCTAGACATGCATTCATGCATTTCACTATCTTCCCTCTAAACCCTGCTGTACGTACCCAAAACCAACTTAAAAATCTATTGTACAGATGGAATACATATTAAATAGTTCTTCCTGACTTTAGTTACAAAACTAATTTTCAAGAATTTATACTCTAAATATGAACATATGAGAACAAGAGCAACAATTTTCCACAACTAAACACCAAGAAAATCATCAAGAAAAGGTGAGTTGCAAAGATAGTCAAGCTCCCATTCTCCAGCTGAGTAAGGTGTGGAAAGTTGCTGTGGGTGAGGGGCAGAAATTCTGACAATTTTCAGGAAAAAGTAGTTTTCTTCGAAAGAAACAAAGATAACATGAAAAAAAAACCATCCTGAACCAGCAGATCTTTGGTTACTTGGGGTCCCTGCATATCATTAAAACTTATGTTTTCCTACTGGAATATTTGCTATTCAGTTACACATCTTTCCACTAGAAAAATATTTCAAATAGTTAACTCCAGCAAACCAAATAACTAAAGCTTCTACTATTTATTTAAGTACAAAAGATACCAACTAGAAAGTTATGGAATTAAAAACCAATCAATACTCTAGAACAAGACAAGACTATAAAATTATGGACAAGCCATCATTTTTTTCAGGTAGAACTTTGTTTGAATGTAAATGTGCATTTGTGGCTACAAGTTTTATTCTGATGGGGATTTTTAAGCTTCATTTATAAACTCCTATTTGTTTCTGAGCATGGAAACCTGTAAGAATGGCAAATAGAAATTCACACCCCACAAATACCACCTTGTTGGCTTCTCCTGCCTATAAACTGACACAGAACAAACCAGAGCTTTCCAGATGCCCCTTTATTCTCCAGCAGCTACTTCTTATAGGCTGGGTAAATTCAAGGTAGAGAGAAGCCCATAGTGGGTGTTGCCATTTTGCCCCAACATAGGTGAGCAGGAAAAGGACCAGGGCTGGCTGAATAGGAGTAGAAGAATTTAATTGTTTTCATACTTTTCACAGAAAGGAAGAAACCTTTCTGGGAGTCTATCTACACTGTGAAAAAGAAAACAGTACGCTTTGAATTCAGGTCAAAATCACTACTCCCTTGACTACTTCTGAAGGTGCAGGCTACCTTTTCACTTGAATAAAATGAGAATTTTCCAATCTAACTGCTGGTACGTGTTTGTTGAACACTAACAGCTGTGAAAGTAAGTACAGCCTTTCCTGAGGATGCAGCCTGTCCAGCAGACCCTGCGCAACTCTCTTCACACCTGGGGTAAAGCAACAAGGATACACAATGGAGTTCTCCAGGTCGTTAGCATGCAATTTTTAGGCCACCTTGCTACACCAGAGAACACTGCCAAAGTCACATACACTGCATCTGGTGGTACTGGGGAAAGCTAGGCAGGCATCCTAAGGAAGGAGGCTGAAGATAGTGGAAGACCATATAGATCCAAGACCATTTAAATACAGGAAGATTGATACTGTTTTCCTATTGCCTTTCTAAAAACCAAAACAGCCCAAGAAAAACCCACTCTTCCTTGAGCAGTGTCTCTTCCATAAATATTCTGAAACTACACTCCCGAAAAGAGACAGAAGCTGAAGGATCTCTGCCAGCTTGTCTTTTCAAGTTGCTGCTTCTTTCTGCTCATTTTACTTACCTGCTTCAAGAACAGGGTTTAGGTCAGGTCAGTCTGTGATGTCACCAGGAATGGGGTGACAGCTGATGTAATTAGGTGAGCCCAATCAACACAGGAGGAACAGAGATATGGGTCACAGCCCTGATAGATTAATGAATATGCATCCCTGCAAGGTCATTTGCCAGAAACTGAATCTCAGCAGTTTGTTGCAATTTTACTGCTGCCCTGCTTTGCTCTAGAGCAGAGAAATCAAAACATGCAATGCTACGAGTGTAACTCGGTGACTAAATTTGTTGATATATTTTAATATTTATGCTGTTCAATGAATGTCTTGGAAAATGAAACTAATGATCATGTCCCATTTGGTAGATGTGGTGAGAAAAGTAGTGTATTTCTAAAGATTTTCTTAGCACACAGCATGATACCTCTAAGACATGGAATTCTTCTAAGCGGGTATCCACTATGATGTTTTCTTGTGCCACCAGCAGGGTAATTTAATGCCAGCTCAATTTATATTTTTACATTTTAGAAATAAAATAGCAAATTGTTTGCATTTATACTTCGGATTTCGCTGGTAACACTCCTGGCCTCCACCACACTTTCAGGTTAGAAAACCAAGTAGCTAGACTAGGAATATAATAATTTTTCAAGTTTGTACAGGCTATACTAGCTTGAGAAGTCTCAGAACTGCTTTGCTCTACCAGGAGTATTACGTGTCCTGGGAGAGGATATCCTGAAAATTACTGGTGAGTCAAGACTGTCATGACTGCTAAAGGCATATGACACCAAGAGCACAGAGAGCTGTGATCTGTAGATGCAGGAGGAGAAGGAGAATCACAGAGATGCAGGAGGAAAAGACCCAAACGTAACAGTTGGAACAGGATCCACAAAACAGAGACAAAAGGCTAAGTGTTTTCAGACCACACTTCAGAACCAGATTGGCAAGAGAGGCACAGAGATGGTGGCCCAGCTAAGCAGATGGTGTTCTCCCAGCACAGCCTGCATGGAGAGCCTTCCATCTGCTAGCACATTCAAAACAGACTAAGAAGGGAATTACGGAACTTTTATTATAATCAACATTTTTAATACTCTCTGAAGAATATTTATTTGATTTCATGTTAACATTGATGAACCCAGGCTACATAGCCCCAGAATTACTCAGGAGAGGCTGAAAGGATTAGCAGGAGCAGCAGATTGCTTCTTTTGGCGGTCAAAGTCACAGCTATCACACAAGCTGCAGAAGGAATTTCAGCTGGTAACATGACAAAATAGCTCTGCTGTTGCTGCTTTGTTCAAAAGAAACGCTAGGTACCTAGATACACACACATTTACCAGATATCGAGCTACATACATTTTTAAATAGTTTTGGCGGGTATGGGGTGTTTTTAATAAGGGAGGTTTCCGCAGTTAGGTTGCTATCAGAGGTAGTATGCAAAGAACCTACTACCCCCTGATCATTGCTTCCTCAGAAGCAAAGTGGCTGATGAAGTTTTACACAAGGACGGTGGCACAGGCATAGCTAGCAGGGTCTGCAACACAGTTTCAGCATGGCTAATCTGCACTACACTTCTTTTCCTATAACTGCAATTATTATTCTATGCTTGGGTGAATGAAAACCAAAACAAACTAGAAATCCAGGACCCAGTAACAGTATTATTTAGTTCAGTACTTTTTCTGCAACATTTTTGTGATGCATTGGTGGCATAGTAAGATCATACAATCTAAGGAGGACTGGGGCACCCTCTCTTGGAGAGCAACTCCAACTGTTACTGGAGAAACAGCTAAGCAGCCTCCAGGCAACATCTGAGGACAAGAGCACACATGACCCTCTCCCAAGTCCTTGGAAAAGCATCTCTGACAAAAGCATGAGCTGCTGCTATGGGTTAAATTCTCAGGGCAAAGCTATAAATCTCCTCACTTCTGACCATCTGACCATCCTCGGACTGTTGTTACCCACCAAAACTGCCACAGCCCTGCCACTGGCAAGAAGCCGCAGGGAAATGCATAGGGTAGCAAGTCCCTGAACACACCTTCTCTCTAGGCCAGGCCCTTACTTGCCATTCCAAAAGCAAAGGTTAACACAAAGAATTAAGTGAGAGGACAGCAATTCTATTTTACTTTTTTCTTTACACGTAGACAACTAAGAAATAGCTGACAGAGAATTAAAATGTACAAAGACACAGCAAAACCCATTGGTATGGTAATAGGAAGATATTAGGGAAGAATACATGTATCAGAACTGGTAAATATGCTTAAATTAATGGGGAGTACTTAGGCATATCAGAATAGACTTTTCAAGAGTAAGACTTTTTAAAATATTTTGTCAATTATGTCAATAATACTAGGCTGGAATATTTTACATCAAATTATAACTGCTTGGATCATTAAATGTTTAAAAATTTCTGCTTTGACAACAGTACAAATCATATAAATAAAAGCCACTTTAAATTTCCAGTTGCTATGCATTTGTTTTTCTGGGTGAAAGAGCACTTAATGTTGCTGGAAAGCCATTAAGCAACAGTAGTCATTTCCTAAACCTGGTTTACACTAGCACTGTTTACAAAATAACATCTTTAGGGACTCTTTAAACTTGCATCTCAGAGTCAATGCAATATTCATGGACTGCAGTACTTGTTCATGGCTCTTCCTGTAGTTAATTCTGTCATTCCGCTATCTTCACTATTCAGGAAAGCAAAACTTAAATCAGAATTTAAAAAAAAAAAAAACATGTTGAGAAAGTCATCCATATTTATACAAGTGGTTTGTAAGTTGAAGACTTTTTGTAAAACCTAGAAACACACTTTAGAATACTTGTTACAGCGCAAAATGAGTAACAGTTGAATTTTCCCCTTGCAAAACAGTTTTCCTGCCCTTAGAGTCTGCAACACAATGTGTTGAAGCATATGAAATACATACATAGAGAAAAAGAAAATAAATAAGACACTCAGTGGTGAGAACAAGCTGTCTGAGGAAGATCACTGAAACAGCAGCAGACCTCACTGATGTCTAGATGTCCATGCAACAAAAGTAGCTATTTTAAGAATAACTCTAGAGACAATTTAGAATTTCAATTAAGCACCTGAAAGCACGGACACTCTAAATAATTTTCAGAGCCAGACAACATCACCCTAAGCTTGGTCTGCCTAGCCCCTTTAATCACACCTACTGCTACATGGATTATTCCCTGAACAGAAAAGTAATTTGTAGAAGAGCACACATGGAAGGACCAAGGGACAGAAAGAACCAGGTCTACAGTACCCTTAGGCTGGTAAAGTCTCCTTTTACAAATCCACAAACAGGGTCCCTTTCTCCTCACAAACTGAGGGAAATTATCTGCAAGAGTGAACACTGCAAGTGCAGTGACCCAGAAGGTTTCTGCACTTTACTGGTCTTGTCAGTACCAAACAGTAATGTCCCATCTGTGAATTGGTAACTACAAAGGCAGGAAATTAATATTTCACTCCTAGAGGATACAAAAAGTACCAGCCTAAATCAGTTTTACAGAACTGTAAGAGTAATTACTATAAAATGTCAGTCAGTATTCACAAAGTGGTGCCATACAGATTTGTACTCTTGCTCCCATTTTGAGAAATCAAATAATTTGGTACCTCAGACTGTAACTGTCAGTGCTGCTTAAGTGTTGAAGCTGACAAATGACTACAATTCTAAATATATATCTTCCCAGAAAGGCTAAGGAGCTCAGTTTTCACTCAATCCAGCATATACATTACTTTTATTTTTGGCTCCAAATTCCCTACAGGCTGAGTACATGGTACCACAGGTAAACGAAAGGGAAGACAGGCAGCGGAAATTGCTGGGAGCTAGGAAGAATGCTCTGGTGACATGCTACACATGACAGGGAGTTTCTGTGAGCTGTTGTCAGACACTGAAACGCAGTACAAAGCTCACTGCAGCAATGGCACTGTTGTCTCGTTATAGGAGCGGCTCAGAGGGGAAGCAGTTTTCTCATGTAAATCATGCTGACAGATGGTTTGCTTCAAGAGTGTAGTGGTAAAACTGTACAGATATCCTAACATTCATGCAACTGTAAGTGAATTGGATTGGTCAATTCCTTCTTCATAGGAAATTACCAAGAATAACAACTTCAAACTAAGGCACTACTATTTCAGATGAGTTTATAGACAACACATGAATTCCAGTGAATTTTAACCACAGATGTTTTACTGTTTTTGCATAATAAATTAATGGTCAAAAGATTAAGTCATGCCTAGATAATAGGAGAGAATTTAAAACTGGGCAGAACCTTCCCAGATGCTTCATTCTTTTGCTTAGCCTTAGGAGACACATCTGAAAGCATGCACCAGCCAGGACAGATGGCAGCCAACACATTTCTTGAGTCATACACCCTTGCTTATGGTAGGTCATGATGAGTGCCTCAAGGCAGTGAATTTGAACTACCATCAAGTCACATAAAATGTTTCCAGCAGGTACCACCTAATGTTCATTTCATGTAAATTAACCTGCCAAAAGGAACATGAATGATTGCCTTACTCTTTTGTTCTGTGTAGTCGACAGTTCCTAAGGGGAACCATAAAATGCTCACCAAGCTTCCTGACAGACTGAGTGGTCCCAGTACAACACTCAGCAAAAAGCTATGGTTGAGGGTCAGCATTGATACACTTGGTTCTTCTAAAGAACAACCTAGAGAATACTGGCATGAAATGCTAAAGCTTAGTGATCATATTAACAGTGAATGAAAGCAGCTCATATGTAGAGAAGTAGGTAGGTGATCACGAATTCCACACAGCATGAAGGAACCTCATCTATTCTCTACCCATCAGACACTGGTTGCTCCCCATGCACTTTCAATGGTTGTTGCTCTAAATCATGAAATCTGCCTCTGCAGGCTACAAGGCCTCAGATGCCAATATTTCCTCAGCATCATATTTCATAGGAATAACGGCCTCATTACTACCACTGCATAGTATTTTAAGGACATATAAAATAGTTGCAAATGAATATTGACCCACCTTACCTAGACCTCAAAGGGCATCACTGCATCTTCTTTTTTTTTAAAAAAAAAGTAGAAAGGAGGACCCCAGGAGCTACCAACTCCACCTCTGTGCCAGGGAAGATCATGGAACAGAACTTCCTAGAAGCTGTGCTAAGGCACTTGGAGGACCACATGATACAAGACAGCCAACATGTCTTCACCAAAGGCAAGTCCTGACTGACCAAACTACTAGATCAGTGGACAAGGAAAAAGCTATAGATTTTGTCTATCTCAGCTTCTGTAAGCTGACATGGTCCTCTCTAAATTGGAGAGATATGAATTTGATGGGCAGGCTGTTAAATGGATGAGAAATTCGCTGGATGATCACACACAGAGGGTAGTAGTAGACAACTACATATCTAGATGACAAATGGTGACAAGGGGTGTCCCCTCAGGGATCCGTACTGAAACTGTTTGATATCTCCATCAATCGCATAACGGGGTCAAGTGCACCCTCAGCAAGTTTGCAAATGACATGAAGCTGAGTGATGGAGTTGACATGCCTGGGGAATCAGATGCCATCTAGAGAGACCCCGACAAGCTCAAGGGCTCATGGGAATCTCCTGAGGTTCAACAGGGCCAAGTACAGGGTCCTGCCCCGAGTCGGGGCAACTCCCAGAATGAATACAGGCTAGGGAAGGAGGGGTTGGTTTGAGAGCAGTACTTCTGGATACTGGTGAATGAAAAGTTGAAGGTGAGCTAGCATTGCGTGCTTGTGACTCAGAAAGCCATATCCTGGGCTGCATCAAAAGAAGCTTGACCAGCACCTGGAGGGAAGTGATTCTCCCACTCTACTTTGCTTTTGTGAGATTCCACCCACAGTACTGCAACCAGCTGTAAAGTCAGCACAGGAACAACATGGACCTATTGGAGTGCGTCCAGAGGAAGGCCAGAAAGTGATGAGTGGAACATTTTTCTTATGAAGACAGGCTGAGAGATGTGGGGGTGTTCAGCCTGGAAAGAGAAGGCTTTGTGAAGACATCATTGAGCCCTTTCAATACCTAAAGGAGGCTCATAAGAAATATAGGGACAAACTTTATAGGGACAAACTTTCTATGAGGGCCTGTTGCCATAGGACAAAGGGTAACTGTTTTAAACCCAAAGAGGGTATATTCAGACTAGATATAAGAAAGGAACTTTTTTAAATGAGGGTGGTAAAACACTGGAACAGGATGCCCAGAGAGGTGGTGGATGCCCCATCTCTGGAAACATTCAAGATCAAGTTGAATGTGGCTCAGAGCAACATGATCTAGTTGAAGATGTCCATGCTTTTTGCAGGGGTCTGGAACTAGATGACCTTTAAAGGTCCCTTGCAACCCAAACCATTCTATGATCTCTTGATAAAGAAAGAAATAACTATCTGGTGATTTTTATATATAGACAGGTAACTCAGAGGTTTTTGCAGACAAGTGATGTTTCCCCTAAAAGAGATTGATGCCAGCTGTTAGTGCCTAGAATAAAAGTTTAGTCCTTATATACACCATGAAACAAATAGGTCTAGTCCATCAACACCTGAGGTGCATGAGTGAATCAGCATAATACTAGAACAAATGGAAGAAGTAGAAAGCACAATAGCAGATGAAAAAGTGGAGCAATACACTTTAGACAAAGTGAAGGTACACAATATCCTAGGGCACCCTAGGTTGGTAATTAAAGACAAGGTAAAAATAAATATTGATTTCACATTATTACTTGTTCATCTTTACAGGTACGTATATTTATACATACCCATGCTATTGTAGACAGATATTTTGCTACAGAGACAAAATCTGCTAAAATATGAGAGATGAGTCATTAATTCCAAATAACAGATAACAGCCCTTGAACACAACAAGGCAGAGAACAGACTTTCCAGGATGACCATTGTCTGATAGGAAGCGTATCCACTTTGGAAGCAGACAAATTGCAAATTTAATGATGAACAATGACAAGGATTTTGGAAGCAGAGACCATTTCCTATTTTTCTAATTGCACAAACTAAAGGAAAGATATGACTTCCTGAAAAAAAGGAAATTATCTAACTGGAAATTAGCAAAAATCTCTGTGGAATCTACTCTTCTCCTCAGGGCCAAGAGTACAAGGATGGGAGTGGAACAGTGTAAAAACAAAAAGGAAAAAAATAAATGCAAGTTAAACTTTTTGTTTAGGAAACTACTAGTGCAATTCTTTCACTCTGTGTATTAAGTCATTCTGAAAAGATTTAATATTCAATTATTATAGTCTTGTATATTTTTTATTACAAAAACATTTTGTTCGTCTTGGTGTTTGTCCTCTGCCGTTTCACCTTGGTTTTAACTTGAAAATATGCTCATATTTTCTCTTATATAATAGTAATTGAGATAATAAAGTGACACATAGAAGTACGTTCCCTCCCTGAAGGTTTCAACATGCACTGTGTGTCAAGAGAGAAAATATTTTAATGGATTGCCACAGAATTCAAAATGAAGGTACTTTCCTGTAACAGAGGACAACTGAACACCAAAAATGGAATCTAAAAGGGCTTGAAATACAACAGGCCAAACACAGTCATCTATTGAAATGACAGTCAGAAGGTAACTTATGTAGACAAGTATGTAATTACTCAGGGTGAAATCTGGCCGGGATACTGAGTCAACACAGTTTTACTTTTGTAGAAACAAATGGGTCAGATGCTGGGTTAATATTTCCACACAAAATGGAAGGAATTCAGCAGCAATGCAGTGCATCACCAGTGAAGCACAGGTTGGGGAAAGAATAAATACCAGCACCTTATTTTAAGTAATCTTCCACCCTACTATACTCTGTCTGATCAAGATTAGAAATACCCTGAGCAAAACTGACACTGATAGAAAAATGAAGGAAGGGATAAAAACGTAAGAGGATTTCACCACAAAAGAGTTGTACAGTGTTTACAGTTTCAAGTTTGGTTGTAGATGGGTAAGATAGGCAAAGGTTTTCCAGGGAACAGTTCTGTGAAGATTCCACATAAACAAAAGTAAGTATTTTGGGCATGATTTGGTTCTTCCAGCAAATCAGGAGTAACTCTACCAAAGACAACATTGTAAAAGTTGCTCAAGAATGTCCATTGTGCACCAAAATGAATGGTTGTGAGCACTACAGAAAGGGGATGACCTGCTATGAGATGACACATTTACAGCTCAGATGTACTGTAAGGTACCAGCTGTTTTTGCAGGCATGCTTCAAAATAACCTGTTGCAACCTAACCTGTTGCTTTAACCAATAACAAGGGATTTTAATAGCAATATTAACCAGATGCAGACAGCTGCTTCAGGTATTACCAGACAATGAATATGCCATCGGTCTCTAGAGAGAACAACCTGAATGGTCAGGTACTCCCAGTCAGGGCTTTCAGCTTCAGATACCCTATGTGGCAATAATTTGACTACATATTGCAGAACTGAGGAAAATTTGACTGGCCAGAATTGGTGAAGCAGAAAAACATTCTCTTTTCCTTCTTTACCTGTAAACCCCACAGTCTCTCTCTTCTGACTAGACTTCCAGTCTACGCTTCAAACTTTATGCTCAGATTTTCACAGTAAAAAGAAACAGTAAATGGAATAGTTACCATCAGGTAACTCTGAGTAATATGGAACAGGTAGGTTTACTGCTTCAGGAATTTTCTACAGCTGTACTAAAGGGCATTGTTATGAACGTAAACTGCCTAAAATATAGTACCATTGCCCCACATGATGAAGCACTGATGCAGGTGTTCACCCAACAGAACTGCTGGCTACGTGGCACTGCTGATCTACGTCAGCTCCAGGAGAGCCTATAGGCACACACAGCAGCATTACTATCCAGTTTGCCTTTCTGCCCTTTATCAGGATACAAGTCTCTGGGCTTTACAAACTCCTGGAGACTACAGTTGAGTGAATGGTTTCTGGTGAACTGAGCATCCAGAGACACCCATTTTTTGGCCCCTCGTATTTTCTCAGAAACATCTTAGGTTTGCTAAGCTTTTGCTGCAGTCAAAATAGGAACCCTTGGTAATCTGTTCTATGATGACAGGTATTAAATGCCCCTGCTAAATGCATAGATGTAGAAATGGATTAGGAGTCTTGGATTGATCTGCTCCATCTGGACCAAGAGACACTGAACATGGAAGCAAGGGATTTATGAGCCTTGGAACGAAACACACTGGCTCAGACCAAAGACCCACAGAGATGAGTATTCCCTCTCCAACAGCAGGCTGTAGCAGTAGTCAAAAAAGCAAGAGGACATGGCATGAGTGTTCTGGTATATCCTGAATATCCTTCTTGCACTTTGCTATGGGTCAGGGAATTCCTGAGCCAAAATTAGTTTACACTTAACAGAGTTACAATTTCTTATGCCATTAGTTTGTACAGCCCCATTTGAACCCATATACACTATTAGCTTCTGGTAGCAAGTAGTTCCACAGTTTAATTGCGCAAGACAATAAACCAGTAGTTTTATTTCGTTGCTCTAAAGAAGCCCTCATCCAGCAGCCCCATGCCGTTGCATAGGAGAGGAGTTGGCCAACCTCTGTTAACCTTGCCCCAGTACCATGATTCTGTAGGTTTATATCTCATTTCCCTCAGTTATCTGCTTTTCAAGCCAAGACTGGATTTTTGATTTTGGATTATTTAGTTGTTCCTCACAGGGAAAATTTTTGATTACCCTAATGGTCTGTCTTCGTGCTGTTCTCGTTTCCATACCATTCTTTTCTGAAATGTAGGAGGACCAGAGCTCCACACATTGTTCGAGCCACTGGTGCAGCATACAATCCTACAATGGCAAAAAGACATTCTCTGACAATTTCTAGTAGAGTGTTTTGTTTTGCATAGCTACCAAGTGCTGTGCTGGCATTTTCATGCAACTGAGGTAATAACTCCAGTATCTTTTCTTCCCCTGAGTGGCAACAGTCAACCCAGGGCCAGCCACTGTGTACGTAAAACCGGTATTTTTTTCCACACATGCAACAGTTTACATTTATCTGTACTCAACATCATCTGCTGTTTTATTGCAAATGAGGGTCCTGCCACTTCTTCATTACCAACCATTCTCTTTATCCTTCAGTGACATAGTACCACCAAATTAATTGTTTTCCTTGTCTCTCCTTTTTATATTATTTATAAATAGCACAAGTCTCAATAGTAAATTCCCTATACTGAGACAGCTTACCATTTAATTCATTGCTTTTCCTCATTTTCCAAACCTTTCTTTCTTATTGAAAGGATTCTCTTACTGCTATTCTGTCTACAAAACTTTATAAGGAGCCTGACAGACAGTCTCCAATTTCAAGTAATAGCAATCAATTTCCAAGTCCTAAAAACTCTGTGGCTCTTCTGTTATCCGTACACTAACTCAAACGAGATTCTCCCACTGCAGAACTTTCACCAAATGCAAAATTTTAAACCATAACCCCCTCAAGGGAAAATCTCTAGTCATACTGTCTGAAGCATTAGGAGTGATTTGCAAGATTTTCACATCATTTATGCCTGAAGGCATAACTGCATTAGTTTCGTATTTAAGTTCATGCTACCAAAGGAGAGAAAAAAATAATCTTGATAATCACATAAAAAAATAATCAACTAATGAATCAACAGTCCACCTAACTTCTCAGTGTTTCCCAGTATCATTTCATCAGAGTTTTTTCTACATTTTAGTTGTCAAGTAACCATCAGTTGAATTGGATTACCATTAACATCCAGCATGGAAAGTTACCTGTACAGCTGGGATTTAACCTTGCCTGTAACTGGCATATTATTAACTGTATCACACAGCCTCTGGAAGTCCTAACCATGGATCAGTCAATGCAGCAACCACTTTGTCTCAAACAACTCAGCCAAGTTACTGTAACATTTGCAGTTCCATTCACCTACTGTGAAGTGTAGGAAGTGCTGCAAATACTGACACACTCATGCTCATTTTAATGCAAAACATTTCAATTGGCCATAGTAGACAATTTTTATAGACAAAGACAAATGGAAATATAACTTCTCTGTTCTACATTGGATTTTCAGATAAATCAGGTTTCTGAATCCATTTACGAGCTATTCTAATAACCAGAGAAATTCTTAAGTGTTTGGGTTTTTTTAACGTGGGCAAATTCAATCTTAAGCTTGCTGGATTGTAACAATATTCACAGATAAGGGGAAAGTTTTCATGTGGCTTGGGTGCTCCAATTTGTCTCTGATAGAGGAATTCTTGTAACATGAGTATCAAGTGCATCAAGAGGCTTTCAAGAGACCAAAAGGGACGTTACTGCTGGAGTACACTGTATTACCACAGCCATTTACTAACCATTTGCGTTCATCACATTGTGGGTGCATATGTAATGGGGAAATTCAAAAGTTAAGTGGGCTAAGGATTATGTGTTTAGGGCTTGCAATAACAAAAGGAACAATAAAACATCAAATTTGCGTGATATTTTCAATTGGCTCTCATCTATGCGTACACTAAATTTATATGTGACCACTTGATCAGTCCAGATAGATAAACTAAAACATTTACTACCAAATTTTTTTGTTTGGTTTTGGTTTTTTAAAATGATCATACTGCCAAATAAGTGTGTTTTCTTCAAGTATGCAAACCCCAGTGTTGCACTCGCATTCATCTTCGCTTGTGGTCATGATGCAGAAAGCACAGTTTGCTGTAAAAAATGTCTTTCATAGACAATGCCAAGACAAACATTCATAATGACAGTTTTCTTTGCAAAAATTAGATGATTTTGCCCTCATGGTAGCTGAAGGGCAAATTGAAAGCCCTCAGTCTTAATTGGATTTTGAGTATTTGAAATTGACCCACATACAGCCTCATCTATAGAAAAGGCATCCTCAGCACAGCTAACAGCAGCTCGGCACTGTATGTATCCAGACTGTCAGAATGAGCACTTGAGGCTTGTTAGCTCTGGCAGCTGTTTCCAGAATCCAGTGAATTGCTCTGAGCTGGCTTAAGCTGATCTATCACTGCAAGCGACTGTAGAACCGGAGGCCTGTGCATTTTCACTGCCACTGTGGGTGAATTGCTAGTAACAGTGGCACATCTTAGATATTTTATATTTAAAAATAAAAACTTAAAAAATCATAATGCAGCAAGGCTCAGGTGTGATGAAGAGGCACATGTGAAAGGGTCAAACTATTACATTTTCCAGTAGAAACACTGAGTTCTTCTTTATTATTTTTCTCTCAGGCATTGAACTAGAGGGAGCATTGGTAGGTTGGTGAGTTGAGGTGACAGCAGTTAATTGATTTTCAAAATAGATCTCTCTAAAATAACTAAGCACCCTTGAATGGACTTTAATTGGTGCTGGAGCATAAAAATTCTTTGACCTTGCCTTGTTGTTAAAACAGGAATGTCTATACTTGCTGAAATTCTCTCCAGAGAAACTGAATACCAGGTATCACGGAGGAACAGAACTCAGTTGCCTTAATGTGAAATTAAGCATCTTAAATAACTAGTAATATTGCCAGAAAAAGCAAGGAGCTAGCTGAATTTTATAATGGTGTTTGAGAACTTCAATATGAACACACCCTGGGCACAACAGTTTAAACTAACATTCAGTTATACAGCATGAACAAAATCTTTCCAGCACACCACTGTAGAAACAGATCTTGTTTCCAAATGCTTATCACTGGAATATGTAAGGAATTCACTTTACGAAATAGTTGAAATGCATTTAACCATCATCAACACTGAAGTCTATTTCCCTCATGACAACAGAGCTGGTACTGCCAAGGTGGTGCAGGTATTCTTAGTTCAAGCTGCCTTTAGTTTGGTTATCAAAATATTTTTCTGACAGAAAACTATGTGGCTTCCACAAGGAAAATTCACAAGTCTATCCCTATTTTCTTGGAGGAAAATAGAAGGCAATACTGTAATTCATGTACAACTTTATACATAAATTACTTCATTTAAAGTAAATTTTACAATCCTTCAGCAAATACTTATGCACATAAGCAAATACAGACTGCAAGAATAACCATTATATGGCTAAAGTGAAAATCAAAGACAAGAATCTCAAAAAATTACTTTTACTTCACAGTTCACAGCTGTAAATCTGAAAGGTAAAAACTACCTTGAAGATTTAGGCATCTTGTGGGAACCACAATTATTCTTAGTACAAGTAGAAAAGTAGAAAGACTTTTCCAAGGAGAGTTAAATGAAAAAGGAAGGAATACATTCTATTGTTAATTTAGTAGCAGCAACAAAAAGAAAGCCAAAGTCTAGATAATAAGAATATAGGAGGAGGGGGAAAAAGCCCCAAACCAAAAGCAAGTGACAAAAACTCTAGAGAAATAGAGATTGAAAGGGCAAATGATTCCAAAAAAAGACTAAACAGCAAATGGGTGCTTTTTGAATCAGCACTCCTGTCTAATAGATGAGCAGAAAAATTCACAACAAATAAGTTCAAATGATAATTATCAGAATACACTTACACTGTCTTTAACCAATCAGGCCTAAATGATGGACTAGATTTGGCAATATAGATCTTCTGACAGACATGGATTTATAAACTTCAAAGTGTCAGAAATTAGAAAACTGAGTAAACAAAAAGGAAAAAATATTAATTTTTTAATTAATTAAGGAAGCATTTGCTAAACAAGGGGAAAATAAACATTTAGTCATCTCACGCTTTTAAGAATATAGGAAGTACAAAAGACCCTAATGGAACTGAAGAAAGCCTCAGAGCAGGCATTTCAGATGACGGTAGCATTGTCAGCCTCAACATCTAGAAAACCCCTTTATTATTCTCCACACCAGGGAGCAGGAGAAATAAAAATCAAAAGCAATTTCCTTCTACAACCTGTTTAGAAGCAAGTATGTTTCCAAGCCAGAAAGCAACAAGCAGATTTTAAACCAAATGTCAAGTGGCTGTTCTCATTTTATACAGCTAATGCAAAGTGACAAGCACCATTCATGAAAAATATTAGAGATTTTCAAAAAGCTTGTGATCTCAGACAGTCCAGTTGTTTGTAATCATAACTGGAACAAGACCAGAATGTATAATATCCCTGTTACTGTTAATACTGGTCATGACTGGGGTGCAACAAAATTAGACCAGTGAGCAAATGAGAAGTCTCACATAGAAAAGGCACATTTGGGTGACTTTCCTTTCATTTCCCAAGTGGAATAAACAGACGAGTTATTAGTAGACATAGCAAAACATATTGGTCACTTTATTGAGCGGGAAGCTAAAATCCATGCCTATAAATTATTTCAAATCTGCTCCACAGCAAATAAAGGAATATCATTACATTTGCATCATCTTATCTTTAAGAAAGTAGATGATGATGGTTAAACTCTCCTGCAATTCAAGCAATGCAAACCAAGGTCAGAAAGACACTTTGATAAACTTCTAAAAGTTTAGAGAGGGGGATAAAAGTAGAAGCATGAATCGAAATTGATATTAAATTAATTTTTTGTCATGTTATTAGATCTGTTCTCCCTGCCAAGACAAAGTCATGGAACTCTACAACTGCATTCAATAAAAGATGAACTTAACAACTCCGTAGGAGAACTCCAGAATCCCTTAGACAGAAAAAGTGTCAGGTATCATAGGCTGAGCATATGAACATAAAATATTAAAGCCTAACAAGGAGGAGGTGACAGATGACATTTGTACACGCTTTAAGAATATCAAGCGATAGCCTGAAGTATGAATGCAAGTGCACAAGAGAGCTAGGACAATAACAGAATGAAAGGTGCCTCTTGAGTTAATTGACAGAGAAAATTACGGGACCATGACACTGGAGAAACTGTTAGGCCTCCTGACTGGCCCACAGGTGCAAAAGTAGAAACCGCTTGCATCCAAATCTTCAAAATATTTCAAATGAGGACACTGACACACAGTCAGACAGCTCAGAGTTACAATAAAAATAATAGTTTACCTTACCACTGAACAGCAATCTACCCACTGCAGTGGATCCAGGCTTCCCTTTAATGCTTCCCATTACTGAACATCACATAGAGCAGTTAAGCAGAACAAGGATTCTTCAGTAATGTTTGCCTCTGAGTGCCAAAAAGAACTGCCAAGAAGTATTAAGGTGCTGTCGCAGAAGGAACCATCTACTATTTCTCTGTTGTAGTCAGAAGGCTGCTCCAGTCAAGTCTGGCACAGCATCACGGCTTTGCTTGTGAGAGAAAAGAGCACATTTTGGGATGATTCACTGATACCAGGTGACACAATGGAATTTTCAATAGAAAAAGTTTAAGAGAGGAGACTACAGGCCCAAGAGACTTTGCAGTTAAGGACAGCAACAATTTGCAGATTTAATATGCAGCACATTATAACAGAACTTAAATCAGCCTCAATGTATCCATTTCCCTTGTACAAATTATGGAGCCAAACTACTCTCAGACAACCAAAGCAGGTAATAGAACAGATCAGCTTTGTAGACAGATTCAGTACTTTAAAGTATTGGACTACTAAAGCACAATTTTGCATAAGTAGGATTATATTGTCTACTAAATTCCCAAGTCAGCAATTAACTGCAGGAGCACTTACCCTCTTATTTTGTAAGGCAGGACAGATTGTTTGTGCAAATAGTGCACCTTTAGAGAGGGCAAAAAGACTTTCTGTGAGGTTGTGTTCTGTCAAAGTACTGTAAGGAGCTAACATATTTTGGAGCTGAGGTTGTTACTGTGTATGTTGTACAAAGCCCCAGACCATTTTGGAGAGGAGTTTTTCCTTCATTCCAAGGAGCAAATACAGTCAAGAATTTGGGCAGCACAAGCTACTCCACAATGTTTTGCCAATGCTCTTCACTGATCCATCCTGGTGGGTAGAGATCATGTGGAAGGAACAGCCCATATCAGAAGTGTCTGGGACCTGACTGCAGAGAGTGCCAGCAGGACTGCAGGCAGACACCATGTACTGCATGACGAGGAAGTTTGTCACATCCTATGAAAGGCAAGATAGGTTGCAACATTTCCTAGGTATTTGAGTTTTGGTTTCCCAAAGGAACTGCTGTATGCAGAATCTATTATAAACAGACTGTTAAGGCTTTTCCATAACTCAGGAGAAAGAAAAACATGTAAGCACTACAAGAAGTCAAGACACAAATACAGGCCAATGCAAACATCATGTTTCCCATTGTCTACTTTCCCTATCAGCAACAGGAGTGACTTTCATTATCTATTATCATAAATTCTAATATTAAAAAAATGAATATTTCAGGAATCATTATGATACTTTTGTTTTAAAGTTCTTGAAGTTCTTGTGCTGTTAATCTTAATAGGGCTATGCAAGAAGAAACTCTTCTACTACAAAAAAAAAAAAATAAGGATCTCTTTGTCTCTTCATCCAGAGAAACCCTAAACCATCAGAAAATTCTTATGAAAATCTAGACAAGCATTCTCCCACAATTTAACCAGTCACAGCCTCACTGGAAATCCAAGATGCCACACTTCAAATCCCAGCACAGGCTAAGTCATACCAGAAACGGGTGGCTCTCCTATAGACTAGGTGAGTGCACTAATTACCAGCTTCTCCGCTATTCTCAGGTGAGCTGCTCTCAATTATTCTACTGGAGTAACCTCATCTTGTATAACTAATTACACATTCACAGGGCTAACTAGGCTGTTTTTCTAAGCCCACTGGTTATGGGACTTATCTCAAGTTGTGAAAGATCCAGATTCAATTAGTATTTTAATTACTTACATAAAGCAGAACTGTTTTCACAAGAGAGATGGAAATTGTAACATCCCAAAAATTGCCTCAAGGTTAAGACATTCATATAGGACACAAGTGACAATTTCAAGTTCTCAGCCTGAACTACATCCACAGGACTTAAATACGTGACATTCTGGTGTGTGCTCTGCCAGGGTAGGTGCTCCCATCTGGATGCCAGAAGCTTCCTCTGTTGAGAAGTGATAAATTCTGATGCTGAGAAACACTCCTAGATGTAGATATAACTATAAAAATATACATATGGATATACACACATGCACATGTGTATGAACAGTAGCATTCCCTGCATTCTTTTTTACTGTGAAAGGAAGAACAAGAAGAATATTCATCTAAATGGAAATAAGAGAAACAACAAATACCCCATTGGAGTGCCTGATAATTATTTCAGGCACAAAGGCCTCATATACAGTGGATATTTTGCAGTTTGAATGATATAGGCCACGAAGACCGTTCTTTCCATAAAGTAATGGAAGAGGAATCTGGAACTCCTATTCCGTTAGTTCCTTGGTTTCTTGGTGTGTGGAAACGTAAATCAGTTTACCTAAAATATATGCATATAAATGAAGTATGCGCATAAGTACCAAGTTAATATATGCACACTACGTATGGTGTTCTCAACCTGTGAAAGTGTGTTACACTACATGGTTTTTCACAGCTTATCCTCCACATATAGTACATACATATAGCTCAAGGTACCCTACTCTTTCAATCTGTGACCACCTTAATAGATGAAATAACTGTAACTGAGAAACCTCTTAGCCTGGGAATTTTCAGAATGTGAGTCTGATACAATTTGCTGTTGAAATTTTGGAATTTTCCCTTAGAAAAATAAAAAACAAACATTTTGTTTCAAGAGGTTTATACTTCAAAATACTGATATTTTAAACTTTGTATTTAATTGTTAATGTCTTATATGAACATTTCCGATGGCTTGAGTGTCCTGGGGATGAAAGCAATTATTGAAGCCTTGGCACTTCCCTAGAGGATGGGAGCTGTATTTGGCAACTTCAGTAATTTCTCAAAGGGGGATCACTTTGGACATCTTGTGTTGATTTAATTAGTTCTGTGGAGCTCAACATTTTGAGTCCAAACCTTCTTTTAAAAAAATTGCCATTCAATGGCATTTATAGCTGCCTCTGTTCCTAAGGAATCTATAAATGGAAGTGGCATTGGTACTCATGACTCACATACGTTGGCAGAGCTGTGTGGGCAATCCAGCACAGTGTGTTCCCATCCCAAGACTGATCTACCTGGTTGGAACCTCTTTTCACTTCAACTCATCTCCTGCTCTATAAAACTAGTATTTGCATCCTGCCTCAGAACAAAATAAAGAAATGAAAGTAAAACTGATTCAAATAACATGGATTTGATATATACAGATTATTATTGTTTTTACTTACTGAGACTCTGTACACATAATAAAGAATGTTTCCCTTACTTCAAGTCCATGAAGTTTTATGAGTTATCTGGTGTGGTCTTGACTTTGCTGGATTGATAGCCATAATACAAATTCAGAAACTACTTGTCTGATCCTCTCAACAGCTCAAAGCTTCACACATTTCTCTAATAGCATTTTTCAAATATCATTTTATTAAATAATTATTTAATGTAGAATTTTATGTTCTCCTTTTTAATTTCACGTCTAGTGCTCCACTTCATCCTCTTTTTTCTAATAACACATCAAGCAAGTAGCTTCATCAGTATTTTTGCTATTCTGCATTACCTGTCCCTTATTCATGGCAAGTAATCCCGGACAAGTGAGACTTATTCAAAATTCTTCAGAAGGGAAGACAGCAGTTTTGAATTGCTTTTATCTGGTGTGCATTTCTAATTATTTGCCTGAGTGGTTCCTCATTCTGCAGCTGAAGCTGCAGATGTCTGTATTTACCCCAGAATAAGAAAGAAAGAAGCTACCATCACTATTTGGGTTCCTGAAATATTGAAACTGCAGTAAACAGTTCTCAGACTTTTACCAGGTCCCTCCTTCCTCTCAAGTCCTCTCAACAGTCACAGAGTAATTCCCATTATTGCCTCTGTTTCTGTGTTGCAAATAATAGCAAATCTGTGGCAATCAAATTAGTTCTGCACAGCTGCTCTACGCTCACTCCTACATCCCCATGAAGGACTACACTGAAAACAGTTTTATGGAACATCAGCAGCACCTTTGCAAAATACTTTGGGAGAGGGAGCTGTGAAGACCTCTGCAAGGAAAACCCTCAAATACAGCCTGCCAGTTGAAACATCTACTCCCTGGTACACCAACGCAGACGAGTGGGTGAGTGCGGAGGAGGTATATGAGACCAACATTTGAGCAAAATGAGCAGACACCACCCACCTTGAAGAGCCTGGATTGAGGTGAGCGATGAACAGCGACTCCACACTGTCACCATTTTGGGTTTTTTGGCCTAAAGAATTATAACATGCTCAAAAAAAAAGTAATCTAATCAAAACTTAAATGAAAAACAAACTGGAAAGACTAAACAAAAATACAAGAAATAAATCAGTATTTTTCTACAGTATAGGAAAAGTCTAACCAGAATAGTGGAAAGAACACAAACCCACATTGTGCTATGGAAGTCTGCTGAGATGTGATACCAAAGGACAGAAATATCTTCCTTGCAGAAGGGATTTTCTCTAAGCCATTCCAGGCCTGGAGCCTCTTTTGCTAACAATTTTGAACTTTTCCTTTTCTGAGTAAAGGAGATCCAGGTGCTCGTAGCAGTTACTTTGATGCTAACTAAAAAAGCAGGTGCAGGAATCTTCCCCACCTTTCATACTACTGCATTCTGGATCTTTCTCTTTTTTCTTCTCCATTACAAGCCCAGTCAACAAATGAACTGGAACACAGGTAATTTGCAATGGTTATTTTTAAATCAACCTTCCATCTTTATCTAGACACCTGCAAACAAGTTAACACAGTCAAATTCAACAAGGAATACAGATAATTACAACAAAAAAATAAAACAAAAGTAAAGAAATGCTAACAAGTACAAAAAAAAAAAAAAAAAACCAAAAAAAACCACCACCTCTAACCAGTCAGAGGAAATTGAAAAAGAGCAGGGTTGTGGCTTAATTGAGAATATACAGCTCTCTGGCCTATGGGTCTCTAGAAAAATAAGAGACATTCTATTGAATCATGTTCCAACTGTTCCAGGAAAGCAAGTTGATATTCATTTCCAACTCTGAAGACCCAGAGCCATCTTCAACTTCAAGAGAGCAAACTGAACAGGTGAAACTGAAGTTCAGTGTGAGTGAAAGCACCAGATCTAGTAGGTTGCTTGCTCTGTCCACTTCCACAGAGTCATGATGTGTGCAAGGCACCAGCTTTGGTTGTCAGGGTAAGTTGTTGAGACTCATAAGCTGGCTGGAGACAGACTAAATGGTATATTCAATGCGCACTGGGTGTCAAGGACTGCCAAAGGTATTTGATCCTGCTGCTTAGTAACTCCCCAGCCTTTCCAGCAACCCTGTATCCTCTCATACTCATGGGTGCTAAATAACAGTCTCCCACGTTCCTTTCTGTGTTCATCAAACCCACAGACGGGCTGCATGAAGAGACAACCGATAAGTATTTGTGTCAAAAAGGAAGAATGGTCATAAACTAGTACCTCTTTTCAACAGAGGAAAAACAGGTTTATTGGCAGGAATAGCAGTGTCAGAGTGTTTGAAACACCTTGCCCTTTCATTATTGATTTGCAGATGTAGTCTGCTATACGCTGACCAACTGCAAGGAATCACCTTTGCTCTCATACACACTCCAGCTTCCAAAGACTGCTTATCTCACGTATTTTGTTACACTAAACCCTTTTGGTAAGAGCCTGAATTGGAGCAGATGGGCAGAGGGGAAGAGGAAAGGAAGGCAAGAAATCTTTAAGCCCCAGACTAAACTGTGATAAAGATTTCCATCCACAGTACAACAATATTTGCCTCAAGAAAGCAGTTTATTCAGCTGCTCAGGAAAAAGGCTCAACTACTTTCTGATAATGCATTTCCCCTAATGACATTGGTGAGTCAGAAGCGGCACGTGCCATGGAGACACCAAATGCTTGAAGAGATTCTGTTAAGGGGTGTGCTCTAAGTTTTAGCATTTCTCTACTACTGACAATCAAAAATAAACACCTACGAGGAGGTCTCCTCCAGTTCTACAAGTTAGTCTGAGTAAAACTAGACTGCTTCTATGGGCAGGACTCTGGACTTTTCCTCAGAAAGCCCAAATTCAACTTGCTGCTCTGCCAGAGACTCCCTTGTAAACCATGACAAAGTTACTTGCATATGCTTATGTGGGCCAATTCCAACATCCTTCTTCCTACAGATCTTCATGAAACAAACCACTGCAAATCTTTGTAAATTACAAGAAAATGAACTTCAGTCCTAATGGTTCACTCAAAGAGGGCTTGACTGTGGCACCACTGTAAACAGCCTCTGTTCTTGGGGGGAAGAACTGAAGCATTTAGTCTTGAGTTCTGTATTGCAAACACCTTTGAGAGTAACACCTCCAGCAACATCCAAAAGTATTCTGGGACACACCATAACACTGAGATATCTTTTTGAGTACCAGCCCTCTTGCATTTCTTGTGAACAGATCTGTCAGAGTTCAAGCAATGGGATCGCAGACCAAATGGTATTTGCTTAGACCCTTCAGCATGTTCATTTCACCACCTTAAAAGACTAGAAAAATTAAAGGTTTTGATCTAGTTGCAAGGACTAGTTTAGCTCTTGTGCATTATTACATGTTTAATTCAGCCAAATGAACCAGTGCATTTTTGGTACTCCTTCTCTTCAAAGCTGAAAAATCATAAAAAGCAGCACAGCAACAAATCTGATGTGATTCAAGGCAAACACAAGAGATATTGCAAACAGCATAGCATAGCCATGTTATCAACTTGTGTCCCATCTTCATGTTAAAAGCTTAGTACAACACAGCTTACAACACTGGTCACTCACTAGATCCTTATTGTAAAGACATGCTACTAAAGAGGGCCCCAAAGTGTCTCCACTACGTACTACATAAGCTGACACATATGATATGAGTCATCTCTGCCATATACCCACAATCGTCTTTGGGGTTTGGTGTTTTTTTTCTTAAATGTCATTCCTATATTACTCTAACTTTTCCTTAGACAAAATATACAAACAAAATAGGGACGGAACTGCTGAATGAAAAACGGTGTATGTTAAAAGCATCAACAAGCAGATCTGCTGCTTTTATAAGGCAGGGCTACAGCGTTTTCTAGAATTAGGAATTGCGCTTCCACTATGTGAGCTTATTTCAGCCCATTTTAACTAGCAAACACTTCCATGTGAAGATTTCCTCCAAAGAGTCATTTTCCTGCCACAGGACTTCTGTACATAAGTTTTAAATGAAACGATTCAGCTCATTTATGATTTTTTTTCAGAATACTTTTATTTTCATATCTGTGCCATAGTCTCCTTTTCTTCAAGCTGCAAAACAGCCTCATTTATCTCATAACTGTGGTTTTGCTAAAGCATTCCAGATCCTAACTTCACGATATGTAAATACGCCTGAAAGAAATTAACATGGTCTTCAGAATTGATAACAGTAACCTATAGTATGTTCAACCCCTCAAATGTGTTGAAAGCGGATGGAAAAAAACAACATACACCAATTAACTGAACACTCTACATTCCATCCAATCAATGAGATGTTTCCAAAAAAAGTGTTTAGTGACTGTGCAATTAAATGCAGTATCAGACCACATAGTCACAAGTATTCAAAAAAACAAGTTTGTCTTTTTAACTCTAACCTTTTGAAAGTTTTGGCTTAGAACAATAAAATTACTTCCTTCTGGTGCCTTTTTGTAATTCAAATGGAATTTGACAACATTTTAAATTGTCTTTTTTTATCTCTGAGTTCATTCAAAGTTAATCTCACTGCAGTTTGAAAGTGGGGGCAGAATACCTCTAGTTTTTCTGGCACCACTTAAACTGGGGACAATTTTACCAACTACAAATTTTGTAAGGGGAATTCTTCCAGAATAGGTGGAAGACTGTGACTCCTACTTACTCGGACTATGGGAGGAGTCAGGTTCTTACTTGATGCCTGCTCTGCATCAAGTGCTTCTCCATCCAGGTACTTTTGACAAACATTTCTGTATGTCTCTCTCCTTCCACTGTAGATCAAAACAAGCTGTTAAAACCTATCCATGCACGCATGAGTAGAATACTTGTTTCGTGGTGAGACCTGTCTGCCTGTGCTCCCAGAGAACTGCCAGGTGCCCTCATGGAGGGGTGGCTATGGCATGCACAAGCTCCCTTTACACACTGCAAGTTACATCTGCTCAGGGCAGACCTACTCAAGACTTCATTCTCACTACATCTCTCAGTGTTGCTTAATCTCTTTATCATTTAATTAAATCACCAATAATTGGATTTTGTAGACAAAGCTGAACAAAAATTACTATGAAAGGCCAGAGTTAAAAGACACTGAAGATGTATTTCACAAACTGGGAGTCTGGCAGTAAAAGTCTCCCAACTCTTTCCTACCACGGCAGAGTTCCATGAAGAAATATGTTACAAATGGCTTTTGGCTGCCTGCCGAAGCCTCAGTCATTCTGACATATGTACAGCGAGACAACTGCTGACTCAGTGTCAACACAACATATCTGTGATCTTCCAAGTCACTCTTAAATGCAAGATTATTGGCCAGGCAGTTCATTTTACAGACTAAAAGTAGAAGGAAGACAAAACCATATATTGGGTAAGTAAATTCAGGCCAACAGAAACCCTTCAAGGGAAGGGTTCATGGGGGAAGCTCTCAGTGGGATGAAATGTTTTATCTGTCTTTTTTTCCTGGTACTCTTCTCAACAAACAGAGGGATTTACTGAGCGTTCCCAAAAAATTGATATTACACAGATGCACTGCACTGGCTGTAACTCAGGTGGAGTACACAAGTTTTGCCTGTCTCTATGGTTAGGCATCTCAAACAGTATTGAGATGTTACAGGAGCTTCCCTCACTTCAGCTGATCCACACATCACAGGAACCAGCATCAAGATGCTGGAAACACAATTAACTGGTTAATTTCTCACCAGTTTACACACAAGGTACAAAATATACTAATTATGATGTTGCAAAACTAATTTATAGAATGATTTTTGATGCATATATTGAATTGAGGCTCCTTTTAATTCATACCTGGATTAGCAGCTACTACTTTGAGATAATGATTGAAGCTCCCGGATCTTAAAATCCAGAAAAAAAAAAAATTATCTTTGTTTTGAGCAGATACACTGATCATTCCCAAAGGTTTTGACAGTACTTTCATCATTATGAAGAATGAATGTTGCACAGCTTAATTATGGCTTTTGAAAATTTTTGCCTTCCAAGAAATCACATAAAGCCTATTATTAGGACAAATACCACTAGACAAAGGAATAGAATAAAAAGCAGAAGAGAAAACAAAACAAATACACTTAAAATCCAGACTAGATTACAACTCAAGTTCATTTAAAAGAAAATATAAATGCATGTAACATATCAGTTCTGTGGGAATTTGTGTTACATTGAACTGGAAAGACTAAAACAAATTAAAATTTATGAGCCAATTTAATTCTGAGTTTAAGTCTACCAACTTCAACGGAGTTGCACCAGGGTAGGATTTGTCGTGGAACATTAACTGAAGCATTGAAAGGTTGAGCTCACTTAGAAATTTAAAATGCATGTGAATGTAATTCAAATTGAATAAATATGAAGTCTGACACTAAGAGATTTTCTGGAGAGCAAGGAAAACACTATGGTTTTCCTACTGCTGCCTGTGAAATGATTTTATTCTACATGAAGTTTCACTTGTATAAACACTATTTCTTGTTTCTCCTTACGTAAGCAGAATCAGAACCAGGTTCCAAGTTTCTTGCCATCTGGTCTGAGACCTCCCAATCAGTTGGCTATTGCTCCCTGAAAAAATTGAAATGAACGCAGTAAAAGGCCACTGGCATGCTAATTTGTGAACTGAAACAAATGATAGCTAATGAGGCATTGTTATTCACATCCCATGTGGCTTTACTTCATCAAATACTTGCATACTCAGGACAGATGTTTATTCAGGGGTTTGGAAAAACTTCACTTCCTTCAGCTGTCCAAGTTAAGAAACAGCTGAGTATCTTTTCCCAATGTAAGATGTATTAAGTTATACTTCAGCTTATCAAATCACATGAATTAAAACACAATCATAATGTTGTAAAACTCCTCACTTAAATCCACAAGATATATTTATTTCTGTACTCTTCAATTATTGACTTCCAGTACAGTGTATTTGTAAGTGGTCAACATCAGTAAAACCATTTTTAATTAAAAATCCCAATATTTTCCTACTGATAGTTTCCGATGAAAAGTGCATATACTAAGGTAATCTATATCTAAATTTCTCCAATATCAAGCAGGAGCTGTAAGATTAACAAATCTTTAAAAGAGCTGATTTTCTTCTCTTCTTTACAGGGGAAAAAATTCCCATTGTATTTCAAACAGTTTTTCCTGAAAACTACTTCAGTCAACTACCTAGCTCTCACTCATGGCAAGCACAGCTGATTTGTACACTCCTCAACATCAATTTTTCTGTTCACTTTAGGTACCCTCATTTTCTTTTCTGCATACCAAAAAGACGATTGAAATGTATTTGCTCAGTCTTTACAGGTAAGGGCTTTTTTATCAGCCTTAGAAAAGCACACAAATGGAAAAGAACTTGAATTCTCACAAATAGAAATACTATTTCATGAGCACTCCTTTTCAGTGAAAATGGAGTTCCCCCACTTATCCTGGGAAATAGGAATTAGTTAGGATTGTTAGGCAGACCTGTTCCCCCAGCCAAACAGGTTCATTCAATGATCTCTAGTTTAAGCTACAATTTTACTAGACTGATCCTGTAAAGTGAAAGATGCAACACCAATCCCTCCATCCCAACAGAATCACAGTTAAGGATTTAACAGGCAGGGAGACCTTTCCCATTAATACTCCCCAGGATGTGTGTACCAGGCCAAAAGGCAAGACAGCAGCTACTTATCCAGATTGCTTATCCTTGCCACCATCCACACCCAGCTGGTGGCAGCATCTAGCCCTGGCACTCTGCAATTATTATATAATTCATCTTGTAAAAGCACCTCAACACTAAGAGGAACAGATGTGTCAAAGATATAAATAGAATTATACTGAAGGAAACAAGTTACTCCTCTAAAGAAAATAAAAGCCTTTACAGGTTGGGAAAAAAAAAGATATTTTCTAAATCTTGTCATCTCTTTCTACTGTCAAATTCATGCTATATCATAAACAGTACAGGTACACTGTCAGGACTTAAAAGAAAATGATGAATGTAAGAAGCCGCATATTTAAACGGCAATTTGTTTCCCAAAGTGAAGATCTGTCTTCCCTGTTGCTTGCTTTGGAAGGAAAAAAATAGCATGAACTGCAGCACTTTTCTTGGGAGGTAATTGCATAAGTTTACAGGCATCACTTACAGAAGTGTTGTCAATGCATACTTTCAAATTTTCTTAGCTTAATTTCATTTGCATTTTCCTTTCTTACCCTTCCAAGGAAAAGCGGAGGTGCACTTTCTTCCTTTCCCATTGTGCTAGAAAGGAGCCTAATAGGTGCTTTACACTCAGTCACACAGACATAATTTCAATTATTAGTTATGAAAGTGGTTACTTTAAAGGGTTTTAACTAAGGACTAAAAATGCTTGAATAAATAAAGGTTATTACACAACTAGGAGGAAAATCACTGCCTACAATGCTTAAACACATTTATACAGATAAACCATTCAAAAATTCCTGGGTAACAAGAGCAAGGAAAGTGCTAAGATGAGCTATTTTTAAGAGGTAATAGGAACATACTGCAAGAATCCACTTCCCTTGGATAAACCCAAACGCAAAAGTCAGGCTTTGCTCTTCTGAGCTCGTAAGTGATCAGAGGGGAAGGAAGGGGCCAAGGGGCAGAGGAGCTGCTTCATTTCTTGTACCCGAGTCTTTCTGTGGCTTGTTCCAGTACTTGCCAGGCACCACACTTGACAGCAGCTTGCAAGGAGATGCCTCAGGGTGAGCCTTCCCTGAGACACAAGAGCCAATACCCAACACAGAGGGTAATCCTGGCATAAGCAGAGGGAAAAAGCGACAGCAAGAACAAAGAGGGAACTGGGCCAACGTGCAGACATCCAAATCACCCGCTTGGGCACCAGCTCCACAGCGTAAGCCACAGGCAGTGGCACACAGCTCACTCAGAGACGCTGGCTGCAGGCAGGCAAGGCTGGCTACAAATCCTGACAAAGCTTAAGCAAAACCACCGCTTACAAAGATTTTCTTGGAAGGAAAATACAATATAGAGAATAATTTACTTCTTTAAGTACAACAACTCAGTTACCTGGGTACCCAGCCTTTGCTTTTGGACAAAACTAATGTAGGATCTTCTGCTCTCGGTCACACTAGCGTAATTCTGGAATAAATCAACAGCTTTCCACGGAGTTAAGATTTACAGTAGTGTGAATGAAAGCAAAATCCAACATTTTGTTAAGACGAAGATTAAGATCTTTGAACCAATATGGATCTCAGTCCTAGTGCCAAGTCACAAATTTCTGAATTTTTTTCCACATGTTTAAAACAAGTATGCGCAAATCTTTTTGTGCTGCTTAGGAAAAATCATGCCAAAAGTTGCAATGACAGGAATTTTACATGTCGACAGGTTCCAAATTCTTGCAAATCCTCACTCTTTGTTCTGGAACACTAGATTTATTTCAGATATTCTTAAGGAAAGAATGAAAAAAACCACAATATCACTCAACTGCCCCAAATATGTCTGGAAAGGGCCCAGCTCTGCTCAACAAGAGAAATGCCAAAAACTGACAGAACTCTGAAAGATTTCTTAAACTTCCCAACACAGCGGAGGGCAGAACCCTGATGTTCTTTACTTCTCTAAGTTTTACATAAATAGAGCAACTCTTCCCTCTCTCTCTCTAGTCTTGGCAGAATATATTATATTTGCTCTCCCTACCATGGCAGGAGGAACGGCATCAAGCTCAGACTTTGAGAAGCCTGGATTCAATTCCCTCTCAGTCACCAGCTCCTTGTGCAACACTGAGAAACCACCATTTTCCTGTGAATTACTGGTCTTTAAAAATAGGGTAACATTGAGATAAGGATGGGATACCTGCCTAAGTAACAGGAGATTGTGATAATTGTGGAATTAGGCTAGGCACACTGTATTATTTTGGATGCTTCAGTCATTTTATGAAGTAATTTTTCTGAACTTTCTAAATGCAAAGTATTTCCAGAAATGTTTGGAAGGAAAGAGGAAAAATACTTAAACAAGACAGGAAAAAGGTTTCATATTAGCTGAAGCTATTCCCTTAGAGCCTTCATTAATTTATTCTCTTGATAAATTTGAAACATATAATATGTAAAGCTACAAACTTTATAGCAAATGAAGCATCTTTTTTCCCACCTCAAGATCATATCTAAAAGTACCTACCTCAAAACTACAAAAACATCTCTCTTGGCAAGCGCAGGTACATAACTGTTGCCAGTGAGTTGCTCATTGCAAGGACTGTGAAAAAGGCAGCATCAAAAATCAAGCTTATTATGATCTTAGCTTGTGTCAGTTACAGCTTACTCTATAAATTACCAAATTAAAATTGCATGCAAATATGTGCTATTAGAGAATTGTAAACAATTTCTAAGGGAGTATTGCTCTACACATCCCTAGTTCAGCACTATTACTCATGCAAAACCAAGTCCTAAATACTCTGTACAATTCTTACTTTGGCAATGGTTTTAAACAGCATATTCCAACCAAAGTCTCCTGCATAATGAGTGGGATAGATAAATAGCAGCTGTTGTATAAATTATCCAAAGGAAAAATTGCTAACTACTCCAACTTGTGCCAGCTCAGTAGCAACAGGTAGCACAAGCAGCCTCTCTTCATTTAAGTTTTGCTGAAGCAGGACAGGCAGGGAAGTGTCCCCTGCACACACCTGTGCCTGAAGGACTGCACCCTATGGAAGAGCGATTGATGTTGCATCAGTCTGTGGAGAACTGTCTCCCATGGGATGGTCCCCATGCTGGAGCAGGGGAAGGACTCCTTTCCCTGAGCAGCAAGAGAAACAACATGATGAACTGACCATAATCCCCATTCCCTGTTTCCCTGTGCTGCTGTGGGGGAGGAGATAGAACTAGGAAGAGGGGACAAGGTGCTTTTAAGATTTATTTTACTTCTCATTATCCTTCTCTGATTTTGTCAGTAATAAATTTGATTAACATTACCAATTCAAGTCTGTTTTGCTTGTGACAGTATTTGGTGAGTTATATCTCCCAGTCTCAACTCATCTACCCCATTTTCTCTCCCTTGTCCAGTTGTGGGGAAGAGAGAGAGCAGCTCTGGTGGATATCTGGCATCTAGCCAGCATCAACCCACTACCAGGATGCAGAGGGATGGGGGTGTGAAGATAGTCTTTTCCAAGGTGAAGGAGTTCCTTCTGGTTGAGAAAGAGCAGAGAGGGGCAAGGTGAGAGAGGTCAGGCGGCACCAATTCTGAGCTGGAGGGAGCAGTCAGTAACATGGCTTTGGTGGGGGTGAGGTTGAGTGTTGTGGTGAGCATTTTTGCACGTGATTCACTCTCTTTTCGATGTTTTTGTTATTAATGCTGTTGCTGTTACTGTTCATTTGCTTGTCTCATTGCTGTTTCCAGTAAATTGTTCTCATCCCAGTCTGTGATCATCACCTTTTTGTGCCTCCAATTCTGCTCTCCATGCCACCCCAGTGAGACGAGAGAGCAAACAAGTGGCAGCATGGTTTGGAGAGTCTCAGTGGGTGCACTAAACTGGGGAATACCATTCATAAACCCCAACACCACAGTACAAACAATGCTTTGCTAGTTTAATTTATTTAATGGTGATGATTTCAATGTGGTCTTTGTTTCCCTGGAGCATGTTCTCTCTCCAGGAAACACCCACTGCCATTGTTCTTGCAGGGGCGGAGAGTAAGAAGGTTGTCATCTTGTTAATGTAACATGTAAATACAAAAAAAATTAACCTTTAGAGAAATATTATCCTTTTATTGATGATAAACACTCCCATCCTAGGCCAAATTCTGTATATCAAGCACTGCAAACCATTAATGCTGTGGCAGTTACTCTTCAATCTGTATTTTAGTGTTTACAACATACATAGATTAGAAAAATGAAAGCCTTTAAAACCGTAGTGACAGAAAATCCTACCCAGTAGCTGTATCTGCTCACATACCCTTCCATGAACTTACACATGTGGATCGCTTCCACATATTTTCCACTTACATGGCCATGGAAACTCTACCACTGCCACCGAAGGACTGGGGTCAAATGCAGTTGTGGTTTATTTACAAGAGAAAAACTTTATCAAAGAATCAGTGTTATTCTTAGCAGCATTAGGACTTACTGTCACTGCTGAAACCAACAATTCAGATCTTTTATACAAAGAACTCGACACATATGAAAAACAGCGTAGCATATAAACTGCAGTTAGTCTTTTATGGAATACAGTCAGGCACACCAAGGTTTCTAGAAGCCTTTACTAACATACATACACTTCTCAGCAACATCCATCAGAGGCAACTCAGTCTTTGGATAGAAATTATATATTATTAGGCATCATAAAGTTTTCCCCTAAATCTTTTCAGACAACTGAAAGACCACAATACCTGTAACACTTGGCCAAGCAACTCCTCCTGCCCCGAGTGCCATCTGACTCAGCCCTGATTCAAGGGACCAGGTGGCCCCTGCTTGCACAGTGCAGCCTTTCCCACTCTGCCAGGGCCCCTGGTTTGGATCTCACCATATGCACCTGTTCTGTCATCCACACCCCCTCAGAAACACTTCCTTACCTTGACCCAAGGAAAGCTTTCTTCACAAAATGTTTGTGTGAAAAGCTTTGGTTCTGAGGAGATTTTTCAGGGAAAAACACCAAAATAGAGATATTTCCCTCACAACAAACATGAGTTAGAAATTTGGCAATAATCTCAGTTCCATTAAAACCTGTTATTCTAAAATTCAATAATAAATGTCAAGTATGTTTTTAAGCACAATGAGTCATGCCTTTTATCAATGTTTAACAATTTTCTTTAGATATTATTTATGTTTTTTGTCGTTGGGGATTTTTTTTCTTTCTTTATTCATTACTTTATAGATCATTCTTTAAGCAATGAAATAATTCACACAAAACAGCTCAGTAATATCCAAAGTTCAAATAAAGAAAAAAGTAATTTCTAATCTGTTACTGTCAGAAATAAATACAAGAGCCATTCTCATAGGATTTCAAAGACCTCTAAAACCATTGCATAAAACATCTCAATACCCTTCTCAAGCAAATATGCACGTGCTTGTAAGTAAGCTGAAGATTTGAGACAGATGCCCAGGTCCGTATATCATAACAGTATTATTCTCCAAACCAAAGTCCTGATCTGTTTCACCACCAAGCACTGTCTGCCCACGATGAAGAGCTTTCACCCTTGAAACAAGGAGATTACACTTGATTAGGTATTTAAAGGAAACCTGGGGGGCTGATCAGTTTAGTACTCAATGTTAGTGAGAAGCCTTACAAGGTGCTTAACAATTGCTACATCAAAAAGAATAGACTCAGGTTACTACAAATACATCTCAGGAAACAAGAAACTTTGGCTCTTCTGTGGAGAAGTTTAGGAGAAAATTTTGAGAATGGGAAGCACAAAAATCAAGTGAATAGAGTAGTACTATGGACAACAGATTACAAAAAGAATAGTCACCACTGCATAGAAGAAGTTATGTGACTCAGAAGGAGATTTAAACAGCAAATTCAAAACACCATATCCTCACTCCTCCCACTACTCTGCAGTGAGAGTTTTACTTCTGCAAACGGGTCTGATCCAGGTCTGGTCTCCACATGTCTAAAAGAATGTAAAAAAGTTGCAGAAGGTATGAAAGAACTGCTAGAGAACATCCCAAGAACCATTTTTCCCCTTTTTGATAAATTCATTAGAATGAGGTCTTTAAAGAAGGTGTCAGCTGTAAGGACAAGCTTGATCCTTCAATATACTCGTACCTGAAATGAGGAAGATATATCAAGAAACAATAGAAGAAGCCAATGCCCACGACTTCCACAGTTCCAGCAAGGCAAAAAACCTTTTGAGCTAAAGTTACTAGACAGAGGAACAAACTGCTAAGAGATGCAAAGAATGTGTCTGTCCCCTGAAGTCTTTCAGTGAAGCCTGGCTGCATTCTGGATATTTTCTTTCAATTTCAGGCTATATCCAGGATAACCCAGGGAGAACCAGATACAGTGCAGTAGATGATTCCAGACTTATACTCTGTAAACATGTGAAGTAGGAAGAAGAAGATCTTAAAGAAATGGGCTAACTATCAGAATATGCTACATTACAGGAAGTATAATTTGCGATAACTTGCTCTGGGCCTATCACCAGTAATAAGTGTGGAATTCAATAGAATTATGTGGGATTTCTGCTCCTTACTTGTGGTGTACTTACTGCTTGCTCCTGGCACTTTATATGGTTTTCAGAGACATTTAGTGGTCAAATAATATACTGCAACTCAATGTTCTTTAAAAAATTGAGAATGGAATCACGTCAGATACCTCCTAGCATAGTGAAAGCTGTGAAGCATAAACATGACAAGAACAAAGGATTAAAAAAAGTCATCTCCCTTTTCTAATATGAGATGTTGTTTAGCAAAGAGTTTCCCACAAATAAAGGTACACATTTTTTGAACTGTTGCAAAATAAGAATTGGTTATCAGTTGCTTTGGAACAACATACACTGCCAGCATTATTTGTAAACCCCAGTCCTGGACCAATATTCTGTTGTTCCAAAATTTTATTGATGATGACAGCTACCTTATTTGCAATAATGTCATTTCATATTACTGACTCAATCAGATAAAGAAGTCTCTGCTCTCTAGCTATTTCTTCCTAGCATTGGGCTTGGACATGTAACAGGGCTGGAGGGAGAAAGTGATTGACCTGTTGCACCACCATGGGACAGCCCTGTCCCTCCCCATTCCTTCCCCCCTTCCTGTGCCTTCAGCCTGCTCAGCTTCTCAACACAGAAATTCAAAACTTGCTTCCCAAAACTCACATGACTTGCTCAAAAACAACTGAGTCTTCTGAAATTAATATTGTGCTCTTTTTATGTGTCTTCCAGATTTTTAGGTATACCACATCCAAATTCCCACTTTCAAAGCTTCTTCTAGAAGGGCAAATAAATATTTTAATCTTTTTTAAAAGAAAAAGTCACATTTCTAATACATTAGCACAATTCTAGCTGCTGAGGTTTTAAAGATAATGCTATAAAACTCAATAATTAGCAATAAGTACTGAGGTAAAGAGCTAAATTCCTCTGTTTCTGACTCAAAACTCTAAATGTTTTTCATCCATCATCTCTGGAAGCCGAATAGTAAAAATGAGTTCATGAGCTCTGAATATCTCCCAAGTAACCCTGGGTAAGGTAAGATGCAGAATAATGCACAAATAAGCACACGTCACTCCACTAAAAATCACCATTTTACTAATACCATTACTGTTACACACATCTGACAGGAATGCCACTATCAGTAAAATAAAGGATATGAACTCATTCCTTAGCTTGTAATACTGAAGTCACAGATAAAAGGTTACAGAGAGGGAAGAAACAACATGGGGAGAAAATATATGGATTTACATGACAGATAACAGGAATAAGGTGGTTTGGTTTTGGTTTAAACTCTGAGAGATTTCAGAAACCCTGATACACCTCTCTGGAATTATAGTGGCTTCAGTGTATCCATTAGACAAAATAGATACACTCTATAGCCCAAGGTATGGCGGTAGGCAGTAATTTCCATTAGTTCCTAGAATTTATGAACCATTCTTCTCCATTTGTTTCAATTGTTTTGAGTGCAAAATTAGCACTTGAAGTTGTAACCAGTGTATTTAAATATCTACAATATGGTACTATTGGTTTCAGGTTGTTTTGATTTTTTTAAATGGTAAATTCTTGTCAGACCACCCTATCTAATAGAGAGCTCTTTCCACTTCACAAGCAGTCAGAATTGGCACATGTCTACCTAAAATATGCTTAATAAACAATAGATGCCTAGCTACCTGTTTGGTCACATATTATGAACTTCCAGCCACCCCATCCAGCTCCTCACACTGTCACCTGCTCACAGAGCAGAGATCCTGCTCCTACTGCACACAACCACACAGCCGGCAAGACGGGAATTGCAATACCAGTCAGCTTCATGTCATCCTGCAGAAGGTGGGAAACACCAGCTCACATTTTCATTTCCCAGGGACCCAAGCAGGCCATCAGTAGGAGGCTTCCCAGGAGGACCAAGGCACTGCCGTGAGGACAGGCGGATGTATGGGTGATCTCAGCAGGGGCTGAGGAAACACTGCCTGCCCGCATGATGGGCTTATAGGTGATGTTCTAGAATATGCCAGCTGTCCCACAAGTGCTCCGGTGGGTGCAGTGTGAACACAGCCAAGAGGCCCCTCAGAGCAAAAACTTACTGCTGCTGCTAAACATGGAGCTTGAACTCAGATCTTGAGTCAGAACAGAGAAATAGGAATGTGACTACTGTCAAACTGTGTGAAACTGTAGTGGGAACAAGACAAAGATTTATGGCTTATTTTCTGAAGGAAACTCCTTGCATGTGTTGATAGATTGCTTAACTTGGCCTAAACAATTCACATACGGGTACACATAAAACAATTTGAAAAATTTCTGGTACAGAATAGCCTGCTGACCAACAGCATAGATTCACAATGGGTAAGGAGAACAGGGGATGAAATTGCCGTTTTTCTTTCTTTCTACAGCATCCTCAGATAGAAATGCTTTTTTAAATTACTTGCCCAAAATAGATTATCAAACAACATATGGTGTAAATGTCAATTACTTCTGATTCAAACTCACAAATGGTGCCATTCTAATTGCATGCAATACTCAAAGATAGTCTGAAAGGCATCTATTACAGAGGAAATGGAAGGATTACATTGGTAGTGAGAAGGGATTAATTTCTAGTTACCTTAAAGCAGATAATACTAAACCAAAATTAATAATGGATATGATTTTACAACTAATAAAAATTCCTCCTTAAGGACTGTAAGATACAGATGGCTGAGGTTTCAAACACTGCTGCTACAGCAAACAAACAAGTCTGCAAAATGGTTACTGTTGAAATTAGGGGATGTAGACTTCTTCTGTGGGTACATTTCTGTCACAGAAACAGAAGTCTGATGCCATTTTGAATCAGGAAAAAGCCACATCAGCCTGAAGAAAAGGTGGGGACTGCTGGCAGGGTAGGCAGGGATAGAAAGAACTTTGCTGTTCTTCAGGGTAGAGTCAACTCCGAAGAAACAGATCACTACAGCACTGAACAGAAGCCATGCCTAACAGCAATGAACTTTAATCGCAAGAGCAGCGACCTTAATGAAAAGCTATTCAAAAAGGCAGCATTAGTTATGTCTCCCTCAGGCTTGTTTTTAAAATTATCCAGTGAAGCAAGCCACATGTGATTAGCAAATATGACGCAGGAATAAAATCAAGAGGATATCTTGGGTCAAAGCAATTAAGCCAGCATCTGCCTCAGAGATGATCATACAACCTGCTGGGAGAAGTAGTATAACAGGACAAATATGCAAAGATTTCTCTCTCTGCATCTTTCTGCCCCCAGCCTCTCCAGAACTTCACAGCTTCTAACAACAAGTGGTCAATTTACTGCCCAAAGCAGCAGGAGCTATGGCATACACTGATTTACTGAGGATACTGCTAAGCACTCTTATAGAAGTATTTGCATACATTCATTTTAGGGACAGAATGTTCCATGTCAAAAAATGTATATGCAGCTCTCCTGGTGGGGAAGTTAGGGAAACCTGAAATCTTTCAGCAGCAGGTGCATGTGATGTCAAAATTAAGAGCCCTGTAAAGAGGGAAACTGTAAAAAGCAACAAGGAGACCACATACAGCTGTGTTCAAGAGATGCCATGGCATGGACTTCAGGAGGTGTTTGGTGATTGCTGCATCCCCCCTACCTTTGAAAACCCCACATTCATAAAAGACCGTTTATCATCATAGGTGTGCATCATTACTGGCATTTGGTTTAAAAATATCTATCACCACCAATAGGAAAACAGATCCAAGAGTTCAATGCTATTAGACTTGCAGTTCATAAAATTCAAATAAAAACGGGTGTCAAGTGAGAAATACATATTACATTAAAATAAAATACTATACCAAAACTTTTAAAGAACAAGAGAAGAGGCCTCATTATCCTCAGCCTAATATAGACACTCTAGCTTTGTCAGGTACAACAGCTGATACAAAATTATTGTAGTGGGTATTAATTATGACTTCTTGATAGGTCCTTTTTAGGTTTCCCAGGACATTCTCATGTTTGTAGATAATACTGAAAAAAATCCCTCTGACAGTATACAAATTAGTGTACTTTTATACACTTTTTTCCTGACAAAATGACATTATAATAAAGTTCTGAAAACACCAGTTGCTTCAATAGGTGAAGCGTAAAAAGGAACACTAATGGCCTACGGTGCAAATTCAAATAGCAATGCTCAAACAGCCTTCAAAGAGTAAGACATTAGCTTTCCTCAACAATATTTTCCTCAAAAAATTCTGTAGTTGCATGGTTAAAGTATTCCATGAAACCATTCAAAAAAAGCATTGCCACACAAGTCATCCACCCAGTTGATGTTACAGTACTCTATACTCCTGCTGAGTTCCCCTCTTAAAAATTGGCTGATGTGTTCAATAGATGAATGCTAGTTATCAAGCACATCATATAGGCAACTGTTATGAAAAAATGTTCTGGCTTACAGAAAATAAAGATTGGATGAAGGTTTGTGATCAAGAAAGTCTGTAGGCAAAATTAATTTTAAAAAAAATGGCTACATCTTTAAACAGAGAAAAGTCCCAGTATATTTATGAAGCAGCAATAAAATTGATGTAGTGTAATTGAAGAATAAAACTTAACTGTGAAACGCTGAAGTCCAAAGAATATGTTAAATATTAGATACACTATTGGTATCTCAACAATGTTGATGCAGTATGCGTTCTGATGGAAGCTTAAAATACACTTATACCAAATCAAATATTACACTTTTTCAAGGAAATATATATAAAACCCTATGAGAGTACTCACAGTTAGGAATGGCATTTAAGAAAATTATCTAAGATGCAGTCTTACAAAGATATTGTGACCTTCCAACTGGGTCAAACTTCCAAGGAGAAAAGGGGATACAAACACAACCTAACTGCAATTTTCTGTACTTTCTCTTATGACATTTTGCTTTTTAATGAACTTAAAATACAATGTAATTCTGTGACTTTATGCAGTCCCCATTTTAGCAGATGTATCAAAATATTATTCTAAGATAACAAAATGGCAATTCTTATTTGCTATATTAAATTATTAAAAATTGCAGAAGAAAAGCTTCAAAATTAGTGATGACAGATAATAAGTTACTATATTCTGACCATCTATAGTAATAGAAGATAGTTCAAATCAAGCAATCAACGAATGAATCAACAACTTCTCAGCACTTCTCAGTATACAACTTTTTCCACTCATCATGGAAAAGCTGTTTCTTCTGGCAGCTGAAGAGTTAAGTGACCCGATGCAGCAGATTTCAAAGGCATGAGGTAGAAGAGAACATTTGTATTAACACAGTCACAGAATATTCTGAGTTGGATCCACAAAGATCATCAAGTCCAACTCTTGAATGGCCTATACAGGGGTCAAACCCACAACCTTAGTGTTATTAGAACCATGCTCTGAGCTCACCTCAGTGGCATTATCTCTTCATACATGCTTGAAAGGCTTACTTTGCACAAAGAATTAGGATGAAATATACAAGGTAAAAGAGAAAATACAGAAAAGGTCTCTACATACAGGTGTTTGCATTATTTAAATAAGTATATGGACATTCATTACCATGTGTGCTCATTCCAATAACACAAATCAGAAAAACAAGAAATATCTACCTGTTCCTAAAATCTCTCTACTGTTGGCACCTCAAATCTACTTTTTCTCTCCAGAGCTGAAATACCTATGTTAGCCAAGGATCATATTCCTCACCATTTACACAGAACTCTGATAGCATAAAGCTTTTCAATGAGATTGAAACAACAAAAGCAGCACTTTTATTCTAGGTGCATCCTAAGCAGGAACATAAAAGTGAATGTCCCACACAATACTCTGCTGTCAGAGATTGAGAAAAAAAATTGAAAGAAAAGCAGGGAAAAAAAATGTCAAAGTCAGACATGGAGGCTGTAATCTCCCAAAAGCAATACACCAGGCTCCAAAGCACTTTTTCCTTGCAAAGGAAGAGTATAGCAATTCCAGAAATGAGAGTTTCCTCTACAAATGAAGAAAATTATGATGGGGAGGAACAAAAAGAAAACCATGCAAAGCTCTTAGCTAGTACTCAGTCCTATAAAACTGGCAAAAGAAGCAGTTCTTCTGGAACTTCTCTCATCACTGCTACAGGAAGTGAGATCACATCCATGAAGCTTGGAAATAAAACTATGAACCAATAGGAAAAAAAAAAAGGTTCTTGAAAGAACATTTATTTTTGCTAAAAATATAAAACCCATACAACTTACACTTGACATTTGCTGGCTACTAACTCTGTTTAGAAAACAGTCTACCTAAACAATACTTTCAGCTCTGCAGAGTTGTAGTATTATATAAATCACATCTTTCTCACAAGTGAATGTTGCAGCACACTTCAATCAAATTTTATTCACTGTACATTATCTCTCTAATGGCCTAGACCTCCAGATGCAGAGCATCAGTGTCATACTTTTGGTTTATGCTCAAGAGTGTACGCAGGTGAACATTTTCACTCCAACTGCTGCACTGCCATTTCTGAAATGGAAAATTATAGCATTTTTGACCATCTCACGACCTACTCAGATCAGTAACTGAGAAACTTATTTTAAAATGCATCCATAAAGAGAATTCAGAGAATAAACAAGTCAATTTGCATTATTATGTGCACAAACAAGCTAGGCATCAATCCACGTGCTCCATTTTGCACAATGCAAATTAACTTGAAAGAAAAGGAGACCAAGGCATGCAAGTTATGATGGGACAGTTCTGCCCATATTAGTATGTAGAAAACAAACGATCATCTCATTGCTAAGAAAGGCAGGGATGCACAAATTACAACATAGTATTAATTCCCTAAGAGTAAAAAACACCCATTCATCTTCTCCCATCACTGTACCTGCACTACTGTTCTATTTAAGAGCAGCAATTGGACCATGAAGCAAATCTTGACACCATCCACAAAAACCCATGCTGGTTTAGATCACCTAGCAATTTTGGTGTATGTATAGCATATTCCTTCAGAGGAAACTGAACAGAAATCTCTTCTCCAGGCATAAACAAAACATGTTTCCATCCTAAAGGGGAATATAAGTATTTGAGTAAGTGTCTGGCCATTTGGACCACACTGAAGTTGCCAGTTTCTATAAATACTTGCTTTGAACTGCATAAAAAGGGATACAAAACCAGAAGAGCCACCACTGCAAGATTTGAACAAAGTTGGTTTCAAAGATTTAGCTGTAATATCTATTATTAACACTATCCGAGAAATTGTCTAGAAATTAATCAGGTAGGAAGACAGTGTCTTTTAAAATGGTATCTGACATTAGGCCCAAAACTAAGGGCTGGTAAATAGTGCAACAAGTAAAAGACCATTTATCATGGCCATCCTCTTAAACTAATATGAATTAGGCTTCCCTGCACACATTTTACCTGCTATCTGTAATAGCCCTTTAGATTCCTGGAAGTTTACTCAGCAAATATTTAATGTTATCAATCATCATTAAGCAGATCAAACAGTTACATTAACCTTGTACATCGGGTCAGCACTTACTTGGAAAGCTTGTCATCATCTCTGATTGTTAATACCTCAGACCCTTAATAACGTCTCGATACATCACAAGCCCAGGGTCAGGGAGTTAATGACAGGTATTATCCACATTCTCAACCATACAACTGGGAGAGAACTAGGGTAATGGAGAGCAATAGAGGAAGGCAGTGTTCTAGTAAGTGAAATTAAGGGTGAAGCAGACTATGGGAGAAGCATAGAAGCCATTTAAGCACGTGCTGTGGTTTAACCCCAGCCAGCAGCCAAGCCCCATGCAGACACTCACTCACTTCCTCACCAGTGGAAGAGCAAAAGCATCCCTTTGGTCAGTTTGGATCACCTGTCTTGGCTTTGTCCCCTCACAACCTCCCATGCACCCCCCAACTTCCTCACCAGTGTGGCAACAGGAACAGCAGAAAAGGCCTTGGCTCTGCGTGAGCCCTGCTCAGCAACAACAAAAACATCTCTATTATCAACCCTGTGTTCAGCAGGACCCCAAAACACAGCCCTGTACTAGCACAGTGTCAGAACTATCACTGCTGAGATCTCTAAGACATTTTATATAAGTATGAACCTCAATAGCAAAATAAAATAGGCAAGTTAGGGGTATGAGGAAATGGGTGGAGTGGTCATCTTTGGAGTAGATTGAAAATGCTGCAATCCTGTGTGTTTGGAGTCATAGTCTGACCCCCCTGTTTATCACCAGCTATTACTTTGAACACAAATATCTAAATTCATAGGAATATCTGGCCATAATTTCCCTGCTCCTGAGGCTCATATCCTTTAACAGGATCTCTGTAGGCTGTTGTGTATTTTTCATATGCACTGCCATTGTACCATCCAGTTTTTAAAGTCCTCACCGTTAAAGGTATTAAGGATCATGGGAACGTGGTGGGAATTCTTCCACTAAAACTGAGGTTTACTCATTTAATAAAGAAAACCTACACACTTCCCGCTGTCTTTCTTCCATGTCATGATGCTTGCTTTTGATCTTTATTTTCACACACAGCCATCCACCAACAGGTCTCCAAAAAGTCTTATCTCAGAATGCATCATGAAACTTTAATCTTTTGTGAATGATAAAATATGGATCGTCTCCAATATAAATAAAAGAAAAAGCAGTTTTGAGAGCTACCAGACACATATAACTGATACATGCCTAGATGTAAGAAGCACATTCATTTTTAGTTTTTGAAAGACAAAACAATCCCATAAATCTGTTCAATGTGGTTTCTTGCTCTACATTCCACTGCAGTAGAACTCAGTGATCATTTATTAGAAAGAGGAACATACATCACTAGTTTCACGTAAAAACACGACCAAGCTCTCAAACCATAAGAAATGTGTGCTGTGCAAATATTCTTCCTCATACTATTGAACTCCAGTACAGCAAACAAAATGGAACCAAAACAAAATCCTTTCATTCCTGCTAATCAAAACTTGCAGCAGGGCTAGTTGCTTGCCAGGCAAATATCAACCACCACTTACAGAAGAGGCAGGTCAGGAACAAATCAAGATTCACCAAGTTAATATTACACTTTTGATAAGACTAAATAGACTAATAATTTGGGGGTTAGTTTTTTGTTGCTCATTTGTACACTTGCCTTAAGGTCTCTTGACAAGTCTAGAACGGACAGTGATTAATAGCCACGGCCTTTTCTCAGATGAGTTTTTGCCAGAAACAAAGTCCTTGAGTCAGGTTATTTGGTAACCTGCATGAGTTATTGCAAATTATTCATATATACAAGAACAATTCTGGTTTTGTAAGTGCTGCTTTTAACTTTTTAAAGATATCTTACTGAGTTTGGTATCGTATTTAGATAGCAATTCCTTTCATTTGAATAAAAGCTTTTGCCTTTAAGCACAAGGCTTATTTTTATCTAGTGTAATATATTCAAGGGTAAACAATCAAAGGTCCAGAATGAAACCAAGAGAACAACAGTGAAGATAAAGGACCATCTAAATGAAAAAAAAAAAAAAAAAGAAATTAGGCAAGACCTTCAGAAGTTCCCCTATCACTTTTCAGGGTTGTCATAAGCAAGGTTGCATCAATTTGTTTTAGTATCAATGCTGGGTTCTTCTTCCCCCTCCCTAAAAGCAGCTAAACCATCCAATGCCTACTGTCCCCGTTGATGAGGCAGTCAGGTGGATTTAATAGCACACCATCTGTCTGTCTGAACAAGTTGCTGTGGCAGTGCTGCCAAAGCTTAGAAGGAGCAGTTTACACAGAAATCAGTGCTGCACAGAGTAAATAAAAGCTTCTGAACCTAAACTGTAAGAAACCCTGACTTTCAATTAAATTGTATTCCTAATGAAGCATGTGATATCTTAACTGTAAGGACACTTCCCCCATATCCACACTCCTTCATTTTCCTGTGTCACACATTCAAGACTACTCTCAAGTACATTTCCGTCTTTTAAAAACAATGCTCACTATTAAACCTAGAGACTGGTGAAGGAAGAACAACATGCATGTAACAAGAGCTGCTCATCTAGGCATAACTGAGCCATCTTTTAATTCCTTGCTCTAAGCTGAGGGTCTGAATTTTTCAACTCGCTTTTCTTAAGAAAGGCTTCCAAGTGGCAGGCATGGAAAAGAAAATGGAAGGAATGAGAGGAAACCATGTTAGGTCAAATGGTCCTTTGACTAGAAAGAGCATTCCTAATCTTTGGTAGCTTTGGTAAAAAGCCTTAAGTCTGAAGCAAATAGCCACAGAACATAGCTTGTAAAGAGATATGATGAACATGCAGGTGTTAATATGCTTTTTTCCCCAGCAAGTCAGGAACTTTCCTGCTTTCAATGTCTCCATGCTTGATTAAACACAACCTAAACAAACCTGTGTCTTTAGATTTGGAAAAATGTTTGTCTTCTTCACACCATCCAATCTAATCTTGAAGAAACCTAGAGCAGAGGACAAGAGGATGACAGGGACAGTTCTAAATTTGAAGACACTTCTATTTTGCACACATAGAAGAAATTTATATGCAATACATTTTCTTAAAAGCATTTGTGGGCTACAAGCAATGCTGCAAGGCTGAACGTCATGCTTATGACTACAGTCCACATACTCATTTTGGTGCCATCCTGAAGGATTATCCATGATCACGTAGATTAGTGGGAGCTTAAAAGGAATTAGCAAATTTTGTATGTTTTTGTACTCATCCTTCATTCAATTCAGTTAATGTGAAACATTATCCCATTGCTGACCTCCAAGTAACTGTCTACCACTATGGGTCACTTTCAGTTTACCTTTCATTTACATATTTGCAAAGCTGAATAAACTTTCACTAGTAATAAAAGGTCAAAATCTGCTTTATTTGGAGGGTCTTCTCAAACAGGCGGACTTGGTTATTTTATCTTATCACACATTAAGTTACAATAATAACACCAAACATACTTCTTACCAAAATTATGTAGTATTTCTAATTTTGTTAGTCTCAGTCTAACAGCACTTTGAAGCCTAGAAATTTCATCATGAGCATTCTTCCCACATCTATAACATTACTTGGAGTTACAAGACAGAGCAACTTTTTTTCTTTCCACTTTCATATGCCATTTATCGAGAACATAAGAGGAAAATTAAAGTCACTCATCTGTAAATACTGGTTCTCAAATCAGCTTGTAGGACTCCAAACCGAAGTTCTTAATTAAAAATATACATATACAGGTCTTTATACAGTGATGCATGTTGGTTGGGAGCTTGTAAAGCAATAGCAAGCAAAAGCATTAGCTTCCCTTCTCCATTTACATCCTGCCTGGTCATATGTCCCTGAGAAAGAAGAGCTCCCAGTCAGATGGCTACAAGAATGGCCACCACCTGAGCCAGATCCTCACAACAGCTTACAGATGCTCCCTCCTACTTTTCATTTTCCCCAAAACAGACATCCATCCCCACTTGCGTCACCCTGTCTTCTTTTCCCAGCTCAGTCCTCTGAAGACTGTTGCTGAGGTCTTTCCTCTGCACCTTTTCTTCCCACTCTTATGTCTTTTTGAATGGATATTTAGTGTCAGCCACATGTGTCTCTTATGGCTCTTTTGCTTTGTTTTCACTGTCTTCTCCTACTCCTCCTCTCTAACAGCACAAACTAATTTCTATAAACTGAAGCTGTTTCTATGAGAAGCACTGCTGCCAACAAGCCCAAGTGAGGAGGCTTCTCCCTTTTACTCCCTGGCAAGCATGAAAGAGAGTCATTAGCCAGGTTTGAGGAGACCAGTTTGCTCAGCTGCATCAGGCCATAGTGCCTCATGCTGCCATGGAAACAATGGACAAAACCAGGAGTTGGGCATATCTTATTCAGCAGGCTGTTCGCGTTTTGCACCTTTTCTGTCCATGAGACTGGTTGCTAATGCAGCCTTGCTAGCTCTGGAGCTGTTTGAGGGGAACATCTGTTATGCTCTTTTAATTTGTCTCCTAAAGACCAGCACCAAACCGCAGAGCAGCTTTGATACTCCCATGCACGCACACACACAGCATAACAAGCAACTACTGTTCATTACTGCTGATACTGAATAGGCAATTGGACCAAATCCTGACATGAAAATTAACAAGAGATTACTTTTTCCCAGCATACTAGAAACAGCACACCACTTCAGACCCAAGAACTCCATCTACCTTGATCAGAAGCTGAAACCAGCATGCTGGAGTCCAAAATGAGAGCTGGTAAAATGCTCATGACAGGCTGCTGCTGCCAAGTCACAAAGGGAGCCTGGGTAAACTTTCCACCAGGGACTATGATTGTATATTTGCTTCCTAGTTTTCTCCATGGTAGCTGTAAGTTGAGATTTTATTACAACACTGAATCTATATCCTACTGCAAAAAAGATTATCTCAAACACTAGTGTTCAACAACTGTCTGATAGACTTTCACATTTTATTTCTCTGTTATAATGATCATGCAAAATTTTGACCAATACTAAAGGAAAACTTAAAATTTTGAATTCTGAGCATGAAATAATGAAAGGACTTCACTTTCCATTTCTTCCTTACAAATTTGTGTACATAGCAGACAGAAAGTCTGGAAATGCTTTACTAATTTAACTGGAGTTTTTTGTTCTAGGTCCATCAATACAGACTAGGCCTTATTCAATTCAGGAACCAACTTCTCAGGCAAGAGGAGAAAAAAGTACTAAAAGAGTCCTACCTCTCTTTTTTACTTTCTTTTACATTAAGCAACTACATAGCCTTAATAACATAGGTTTGGTTCCCCTTGCCTTAACCTCTCTGTCCAATATTACAGAATCACACAATGGCTGGGGTTGGAAGGGAGCTCTGGAGACCATCTATTCCGACCCCTCAGCTAAAGCAAGTTCACCCAGAGCAGGTTGCAGAGTAGGGCATCCAGGAGGGTTTTGAATATCTCCAGAGAAGGAGAGGCCACAACTGCTCTGGGCAGCCTGTTCCACTGCTCTGTCACCCTCATACAGTAAAGTTTTTCCTCATATTCAGATGGAATATCCATTTCATGTTTGCACCCATATTGTCGCCTCTTCCACTGCTACTTGCCAAAGATTAAATTCCAAGATTTTCAACACAGAAACTTGATAAACACCAGCTGCACACCAGTAATTGTCATCAAGTTTTTAGTGGAACATTTATGCATGAGGATTGAGAGACACACCAGTCTTGGGTAACCAACTTTATCACCTGCAACTGTTGGCTATTTGCCTCCTCAGAAGCATTCAGTAGGTGGAGGACATTGGCAATAAGTACTCTGCTTCAGAGCTAGGGAAAATCAGAGGTTTAGTTAGCCTGGATTTACTTAAGTGGGCAAATACAACTGCACAACCATCTGTAGGGCTTCTCTTTGAATCAAGGGGGTTGTTTTCTGCATTTGAATTTTCTGCACTTTGAATTTCTCACTATAGTCTGATACTAAGAGCAAGAGCATAGCTGCAGCTTTTAGTAGGAAAAGGTTATTTTAATAAACTCTTTGATGTAAAGTTAAATGTGATAAACCAGAAAGCATTCAAGGTGAGGAGAGGTAAACCTTCTCTTCCAGCATCAAACAGAAAGGCAAAGACCAAAACAGAGGAAACAGCTTGCTTAGGTTTATCATTGTTTCTTCTGCAATTTCTTTTTAATCAGCAGGTCTCTTAGAGCTATCTTCAGCTATTTTACAGATGTTTTGAGTCATTCAATGAATAATGCAGTCTTACTATTACCTCAAAAGCTGAAATATATAAAGAGATGCCTTCTGACACAATCTGAGGCATGAGAAAATCATTTGACTTCCAGGGAAAATAAAGGAACTGCCAAACTTCATTAAGTGATTTTTTGGCTTTGAGGTTTTGGGGTTTTTTTTGATTGTTTGGGTTTGGGTTTTAGGGAGGAAGGTGTTTGTTTTGTTGTTTGTGATGTTTTTGTTATTTTTGTGGGGCAATGAAGAGGTGTTTGTTCTGCTGTCCCCCTCCACCACTGCTACATATATTCATCTATGGAAGGAAAGTTGTTTTCGTAACTACCTGTTATCCCTGCAGTGCACCTGAGTTGCTACCTCTTTCCAAATAAATGAAGATGTTTATGATTCCATCCTGCAAGCTAATTCAGGCAAATCAATCCTAGAGGTTCAACCTTCAGCATACAATAAACACACTCGCAGTATTGCTTATGAATACATACATAGCACAATAGGTACACAAGGCCATGGCATTTCACAGCTCTTCAAATTGATGTGCACTCGTACTTTTCTAATGCTTTCATGAATAGCTCCTTTTACCCTACAGAGCCCTGTACCTTCATTTGTTTTCTGTTAAACAAAAACAACTGATATTCCCTAAGCAAGAAGCATAAAAAAACCCTATTTTTAGACTTTCTAGTCAGGTTCCTTTCTGCTTACAGTAGTTATTAGTCTTGTACTAAGATTACTTTGTCTACCAGCAGAGTCTGAAATGAGATATAGTGGATGCCTTTCCCCACGTTAAGGAGTAGTTCTTTGAGCAGGTGGCAACAAAAGAAAAAGGGCACATATGGCTGCAAGATCTCCTTGATTTTCAGAACTCAACACATTCTACTGAAGACTCCAGAAACAATCCCCTTGAGATGAAACTTAAATATGCATTCATTTTCTTTCTTATTAAAAAGTTAAAGGAAATGACAGTGTCTGTAGCAGTTGCCTTGGTCATTTCATGATACATGTAAATGTACTTTTATTTTCGAGACTTCGGGTGCTTATATTTGAGCAAGCAGCTCGGAAGGCTATTTTTAAGGATTTTTTTCAACAGGGCTTTCTTTTACACTTAAGGAGAAAAACAATATGAATATTAAGAAGGGAGAAAGGGAAGGGAGAATAAAAGGGAACAAGATCCTATCAACATCCAGTCATAAAGAAACAGAACTATTTGCTTGCTGCATCAGTCTTCCACAGTAACAACACCTTGCAGCTAACACCTAAGAGCTCCATCAAATGAGTAACCTCTTGCAAGAGCTTTGTTTTGAAAATCTAGATTCATTTCCCATTTTGGTAGCTTGAGTGAATCACAAATATATATAGATATCTATAATACAGAGAACATAAAACAATTTTAAGCCAGTTTGGGATGAGAAAATCTTCCATAGAGATGATTTTTATACAAGTCTATCACCTGGCTTGTAGAGTCTCATTTCAAACAACACCAAGCAATAGAGCAGCAGAGAAATTATCACTTAGAAAAAACACATATTAAGATGTCTGTAAGGTTTTTTGTGTGGCAGTTTTGCAGAAATGAGAAGTCTAGTGCAGCATAATGGAGAGGGGATTGAATAATCTAGCACAGAAAAAACAGACAAGGCAACTCCAAATTCTAATAAAGATGTAAGCAAAAAGCCACAGTAAAGTCCATTCACTTTTCCTTTTTTATTTAACTACAGCAGTCAGAAAAGGGGGGAGGGAAAATCATGTTGTATAATTGTATGGCTCCTCTAGTTCGCGTCTCTAAAAGCAGAGCTGAGGAATACCTGAATTCTGATATCTGTGAGCAAAGCAAGAAACTGCAACATAAAGCTTTATGGTAAAAGAAAAGAAAGCTAACTACAGCTCAGGCTAGAGACACGTATTGTAGTTCCTTGATAACTTGAGGCATCTGTTGGATTCTAGTAGTATAATACAGTAAAGTATCGCCAATCCATTTTAAGACTTACACAGTCTTATTAGATGGCTATTAAAGACACACTAAGATTTGCCTTTCCTTCAACGCTGCCTACTTCCCTTTGTTTTAGAGATGAAATAAAAACCCCTGGTTTCAATACATTCATAAAAGTAAAGTAAAAACCACACTTGTAAACTTCCGTCTCCTCATCTTCATGAGCTCCCCAGCCCAGAGACTTTTCAGAGACCATTTTGAACATGACCTGGTGCCTACTTGAAAAGGGCTTCACTGCTTGCTTTGGGATTGGCACAACTTTCACCAGCCTGTGGGCAGAGCTGAAGGGAAATAATTCCACTTCCATTTGGCCAGAAAGCTATTTTTCTTTTAAGAACGTGCCATGGGCCACTGACTTCACTCTAGTCAAAGGCTAAAACACTGTAATTAACCCCCACATTTATTAAAAGCAGGAGGGGAATTCACATTAAACAAAACATATGGTCTGTGCTTCAAATCTTATTTAACTATCTTCACAAAATCAATTCAGAAATGGTGCACCCTGGATTAGAGCTAGTAAAATAGCAATCTTACATTTCTTTCACACCATCCCCCCCTGCCTTGCCCTCTAGGGACTGTTTGTCTGACAGGTCTTCCTAAGGTACCTACTGTCGGTGCCTGTGCCAGAGACCAATCCCACAACTTCCGTACAGAGCATCACTGGAAATCTGATGCTGACCTCACAGCCACATCTTATCATTCCTCACTTCTAACAGTATCTTTTGGAAACTAGTACAGTCTTGAAGATACAGCACACAGTACTAAAAAGCTAGAAGAAGTTAGAAGATACTAAATCCTAGTTTATATGCAAAGTTCCAAATGCAATGTCAACAGTCTCTACTGTTTTTGATGGAATATTACTCTACTTGGTGCAGGAGACCAGCTAGAGATTAAATGCAGGTAATACCCATCAGGGAATCATAAATGAAGACATAGCTCAGACTCACTTTTCAGGTTAAATTAGGCAGTGCTGAGCTGACACAACTGCTAGTAAGAAATAGGTAAGTTCTCTCTACACCTACACAACTAGAGTGTAGATTTATTACTCTCTAGAAAACATGGTATATATGCTTATATTCCTTCTAAGACTCACCCAGTTTGGTAGCCTGCATCAAGCTTAAGACAGGTGAGAAAAAAACCCAAGCAAGACAGTTATGCCTGCATGGAAATATACAGGAACCTACCTTCATCGCATTACTCATACCTTCCTTTTTATAGTAGCACCAGAAGTCATTGAGAAGAGATTTCTGCCAAGATGGCTGCTTTTACTTCCTGAGAGTTTGAAAACTGAATACGTGCATGTTTCACCTTTTTAAATGTAATTTCTGAAGGTCAGCAATGACTGCTGAAAGAAGACACTGCATCACTCTGCAAAACTACAAAAAAGGTGAAGCACGTCAGTGCTAATACCTACTGGTCCCAGTATGGCAAGGCAAAAATGCAGCTGCCAGTGCAGAAATACATACGGATTATACTTGCTGCAGACACTTGATACCCATGTTCAAGGGGATACAATTAATTAACTGGAAGACCACCTTAATTAAAGCAAAAAGGCAAAGGCAGACCACACTGGCAAAAGAGTAAGAAAAATTAACTTTGCCTGAATGGCATTCAGAATATTGAAATAGCTAATAACAGGAAGGATGACTTGTGCTTGCAGCAGAAGGTGCACAGCGTGTGTGCTTTGCTGTTAGTAACAGTACTGAATTCTGGATATAGACAAAACAAATGGGAAATCAATGCAGAGAATTCAGGGATGATGCCAGAGGACAAGAAACAACTTGAATATTCCACAAAGGAAGAAGCTAAAGCCTCATTTAAGTGCAGAAAAGAGAGTTCCATCTTTTGGAACAGCATCCTTTGGCTGTAATCCAAGGAGGAGGCACAATAGAGTTGACACAAAAATCTCCATGTTCAGCCACAAGTTTTTCCTTAAGAAGAAATAAATTAAAACATCGGTAGCTTGAGGTGCCTTAGATTCATTCTGGGAATGATGTTTCTTTTTAAAGTCAGAGGAGCAAGTGCTCCAAAATAGTCTATGTCTTAAGACAAGCAAAAAGGAGTCAAGTTCTACCTGTCTTTGTAGGAAGGCTTTAGTACTGAATGACTGCAAGAGAAAGTCGGTAGGACTTAGTTAGAAACATTTTGGCAAAACAAGAATCCTACAAAATCTGTGTTTGCTGCACATCAAAAGAATAACTCTTCAGCAACCACAACATGTGCAAGACTGAATCTTACAACATTCAGAGGACCTGACATTGAATGCATGTTGGAGGCTGCTTACATTGCATTCCCAAATTTTAGCTGGGGAAGATAGCTGAAAAAGTAAATTGAGAAGAAGGGGAACACTTCAAAACAGCAAGAACTATTCTTTAACAGTTTTGTCCATAAGTTTCATTTCATTAAAGCACAACCACCACAAGCTAAAAGTTAAGGAGGTTGTGGCCCGGCATGCAGAAACATTAAACCAAAATATAACAGAACAAAGCTAGCAATGACACCGAAATATTCTCACTTGCAGCCCGCTATCTTGATTCTTGCCTCTCTTTTGGGTTTCCTCAAATATTATTAAAAAAAACCACCAAAGAAATGGTCAACTTAACATTGCTTTATTGCAAGACCAGCAATTACTCTACCATTTGTACATTTTGAAATTTCTGAGTGAGCCCAAAGGCACCAATGGTACTTAAGGCCCTGAGCCTTCAGGCATGCTGCAAACTATTATGACTAGACAGTGTTAAAAATGTCAAGAGGAGTTGCACTGGACTAACAATTCAGTGCAAATAGCCATCCAGTTGCACCACAACTACAAGTAGTGTTTAAATTATTTTGCATACAATAGACAAAAAATGCCTGCAGGATTGATTTTTGAAACTCTGTATGTTGACATTTTTTCCTCCACACTTTATTTAGCTTACATCTAGTTATATGACTACCTAAATTTAAAGTGCAAGTGTGCAAGATGATTATGCATGAATATCATGCAGCAGCTAGGGTTCCTTCTCTTCTTTCCTCCCCAGTCTGCCCCATTTTATTCAACAAGTCCTGTAAATATCAGTATACATCAAGGTATGAATTCCGGTTCCTTTCTAATGGATGTATAGAGCTAGGTATAATCAAACAGGTAAAAAAATGCATGAACATTAAGTAGCTTGAAAAGTCTACTGAGGTGCAACACAAAATGGGTAAAGTATTGGAATGGTCACACATGTTGTATCAAGTACTATCAAACTCTTGAAGGTCTTCCTGGCATGCCAATAAAAGGACCAGGAAAGGATCTGGGTTGTTAAGTCATAGCCAGTGGCAAGTGGAATATTGTGGCTCTGAAGATTTCGTGTGATAAAGTTCATCATTTACAACCACCATTGAATTAGCACAGATAATTGAACCCTAAAGTTAAACCTAAAGTTATCAGAGGAGGAAGAACAAGTAAAAGGGCTCAAAGACAACTGAGGACATTTATACTGTCCTGGCATTAATATAAGTTCACTTCACTGAACTCTGCTATTAGAAGTTTATTGCTTTCTAAAGCTGAAGAATATTTGCTAAAGAAGATCAAGATAAAGAAACATATGAAGTATAATAGACCAAAGCTTTGAAAAAAGTACGTCAAAAAGCCAAGAAATAGAGCAATAAATTAAAGAGGATAAAAGAAAAACAAAACCACATTACTAACTGCTCTTGAAACTACCTGCAAAGGAAACAGTTGTTCTGGAAAGAAAACAATTTGCACAAGGTAATCATTAATTGTTTCCAAAGCTGCTAATTCCTTTTCTTCTCTGAAACACACCATGAGTTTTGCAGGATAACAAAGGGTAAATAACGTGAATGACAACAGTGCACAAAGGACTTGCAGGTATGTTCTCTGAAAGATGAATTTTCATGCAGGGAAAAGCACCTGTTTGGAGCCACTGATCATAAAGTCCTTTGTGGGAATGCTCTGATTTTCAGAACTGATATTTATCATCACAAGGTCTAGTTAAAACAAAGAATCTAGCGTACAACCTGTGCTGAAAATGACTGACTAATACCAATACTATGAACAGTGCTGCCAGAACTTATGCAGAAATGTGCACTCCCTTGAACCAAAAAAATCTCTAATTCTTTAAAAGTTACAGCTTTGGAGAGGAGTTTTGATATTTCAAATATCTTTTACACAAACATTACTTTCTGCTTCTGACTTCTCTTCCAGGGCTGTAGATTCCTCAGTTATTTGAACGTGACTTTCCTACTAAGAGTTTCCAAGCCATAATATATTTTGCTGTTCTGAAAGGCAGTACAAATGCAGTTGTACATATTAAGCTCAGATAACAGGCTACACAAAAAAAGTGCAGAAAAAATGGGAAGAAAATACATCAACTATTTCATATTGACTTCATCTCCAGAAAAGCTGCTGAGCTCCTCTTTGCAGAAAAGTTCCACTCCTATGTCATATTTTCATGGCAAACACAGAAGCCCCATGGAATAAGGTGATTAGTCCAGTGTGAGTCAGGTTTTTGAACACCAAGCCTGTGCATGGCTTGATGTGAAGTTCTGCACTTCCACTGTGCTCTTTTCAAATGCCTCTTCATCATGAATCCTCACAAATTCTCAGTGAAGTGTTTTGGAAGCAGACAGCATAGGACTACTCAGCAATGGGAGAATTCAGGGGTGCGTCAGAAGTTAGGGCATGTACTGTGCTCAGCCAAGCTACAGAAGAACAGTGCTTAAAGGCATAAGGAATGCTCTTACTTCTGGCTTTGGTATCCGTGGAAGCTACAGAGGGGAACAGCCCCTTATGGCATCAGGCTACTCTAAAAGTGCTATGAGAGGTGCAAAATCAGGCCCAACACACTGCAGGCAAAAGTTACCAGCTATGTTAAATTCTGTTCAGCATTTTCTGCTGTGAACTGGGTCTCAGAATCTTCTGCAACAAGCTGCAGTAACAGACCTGAGCATAACCACAATTAAGAGTCATTAACAGTAACAAACCAAAAAAGGCTTCTCTTCACAGAAAGCCATATATCTACTCACAAAAACCTCCAAAAAATAATGAAAGGTATGGAGAAAGTCAACTTAATATGAAAGTATATCAGCCATTTTCCAGAGACATACCCAGATTACAGTACAGGTGCACTTAACAACAGGACTGTATCATGTGCACCAAGAAATCACATTTTCCCATTTTTCTAACACACCAAAATCGAGTATCCTGGGGAGAACAACAGTTCTCATGCAATGCTTCTCCAAATTCTCTGCTTTCATCTGATATTACACACAGGTTTGTGGAAGATCCTTTCAGAAAGCAGCTATAGCCCACTACAGACTCAGAGGCATTTCACCCTACTGAGTGGCTGAGCAGACAGAGGCAGTAGCACTTTTCAGACTGCCAATTCCTCATCTCTTGCACGTTTCTAGTACTTGAGATTCAAAGCATATTCATAGCAGTAAATGCAGTATTGATTTCACTTTAAAATACAAACACACATCCATCTTTGTAGTAAAAGTTTAGTCAGTGCCCTTGGGGGTGGGCAGCAGTTAGAGTGCAGCTCAGAGTTACCACACAGAGAGCTTCTTTCGAAACTCAGAAGAAATGTTATTTAAAGAGTTTACACTGCTCTAGCATTTGCCCCAATACACAAGAGTACAGGGACATATATGAAGATCTGAGGTATTTCCCAAACGCCAGTGGTGAAGTCCTGGAGCTCAAAGCACCTGTGGCTTGCCTCTAGCCAAAAGGAAAAGCAATTTCAGAGAAAAAATTCATGAACTAACAGAGAATTAGTCATACAATCTCTTTAAGAGGCACTGCACAATGCCAAGCATATTGATAAAGGAGAGAGAAATGTGTAAGAAAACAAGGAGGAGAGAAAGCTATGATATACTGGCTGCCTCCACCTGAATTTTAACTTTTGACTGCAGATTTCAAGAAATTGCTGTACAGTGCAAAAATCTGCACAATACTAGAAAGCTTCATGTAAGAGAAGTCATACATATTCTGTACACTCAGCAGCAGGCCCTCAGGCAGTAGTTCTAGCAAATAGTCTTCAAGGATATTACTACAATTCTGAGCTTCTGGGGACAAATGTCAATGCTGTGCAGGAAGGATTTGGGGCGAACAAATCATATTATGTATGTACCATACACATCTATGTAAGGCAAAGTTTAGTGTATATAAGTGTGTGACACTATGCATAATTGTCTTTTGTTGATTCTCTTGCATTTAATCTTACGGTGGTGTTTCAAGCAGCCTCTTTTTGCCGACCAATTCTTTAAATGAGTTAAGTTACAAGACATAATTAATAGACATGTTAGGCTAGCAATAATAAGGATATTCACATCAATTTTGTAAAAGTTAATGTCACAATCCCCATTCTGTTCTTCAATCCATCAGTGCTTCTTCCCCTCTTGGAGAGCCAGCCAGATTCCTCAGTTAGACCCTTTCCTACAGCTGAACTGTAAGCTTCAGGAGACAGCTGAAGCAGTCCTTCATCCTCAGCCAGGAAGGCAGAAGCTGCTCACTGAGAGCACTCCCACACCCCCATGCACAGAGGTCCTGCTCTCCCCAGAATCTCTCCCAGCACTTCCAGGGGAGGCAATAGTGTGTCATGGCCAGGAGAGAAGACCAGTGGAGCAGAGCAAGGCAGGAAACAGTCTGGCAACACAGCCCAAGCCATGCTGCAAGCAAGGAACACAGAGCAGTTGTGGCAGGCTGAACGCAGAGATCACTTAGTGGCATTTAGCACCTCCAGGCTTTTCCCTCGGCCAAAACAGTACATTTCTCAAAGCACTACCAAGGTCTGTCTCACCAGATCACAAGGTTATTGAAGCATTAAGAGAGTGTTAGGCTCCACATAAGCAATTTTATAGGAGGTCAACAAGTACATCTAGGAGATAGAAATTTGATGGCACTTCCAGAGGTTCTCCTATACCACTGTCATGTTTTAGGGGTTATTTTTAATTTCTTTTTCACTCTTTTCTCTGTTTGTTTGGGCTTTTTTTTTTAAAGAGAGAGGAAAAAGGAAGCCTGCAGTAAATTATCATTAAAGAACCATGGATCAGCCCCATCTAGCCCTTGGATTTGGGAAACACAACTAATATTTTACTTCCTTGATTCATTTCAGAAATCCGGAGAGTTTTTCATATTATTTATCAATCTGTTGAACATAACTACTGCTATCCCATCCAAATCCCTCACTAGGGCCAGTTTAAAAACAATCTATTTTTTCTTCCACTTCAAGTCCAAGAATAAAAAGATTCTTGTCTGTGTGCTCCTCTGTTGTTTCTAGACCCTGAAATAATTGCTATATCACGTGTAGCAAATGACATGCCAACACAACTCCACCCAGGTTGCAGAGATGCACATTCACCACGTACAAATTCACAACTGGGCTCAATTTTCATTTGCAATCCAGTTACATAACCCATGGACAGCAGTAGTTGTCTCACTGGCATTTTAGTGGTATGTGTAAGCAGATATTTCTGAGCTGTGCTCACAGACTTGGGCATGGCATCGCTGAAGACATGCAGCTTGGGGGAGGAGGAAAGAGTGAAGACAGTGCTCAAGAACTGGATTGCATTCTCCCTCAGTGTTGTGGCTCCCAGAACGCCTCCACAAGCACCACCTCCTCTTGAATTTACTGACGCACCTCTATCAAAGAATTATGTTTCAGTTGCTTCTATTTCTGCCAACTCAAGTCTATTTAGACTGAAGGTTTCCATGCCAGAAGATTGCCTCAGGCTCAATTCTTTTGCAAGCTTTCAAGCTTAACTAGTTCAGCTATTTCTGAGAATAAGGTGGGAAGAAAAATACCTATGTTGCTTAGCTCAAAAACCTTTCCTTGCTTCCCTCAAATAAAACACTCCATTGGAACACTGAGACGAGTATAAAGGGCAGAAATATGTACAGGTCTTGTTCCATGAGGAAAGGACAGAATAAAAGCAAAAAGATTGGCTCCCATTGTAATTTTGAAAGTGATCAAACTACTTAAATTCAGGAGTCTTTTATATTCAATCTTAATATTCTTTTTATATAGGGATATAACCTTTTGGCTGAAACATGCAAAAGCACGTGTAGAGTTTATACATGATTGAAGGCCATCTTAACATATTATTTGTCTTTATATTAGTTCTGTATGTATATTATATGTATTCTAATACACAACTGCAGCTATGCTAAACTCAATTTTATTGCTTTCCTTTTAAAACTCTTTGCCTTAACTTGAATAGAAATCCCCTCTTCTTTTGTGAGCAGTCTAGTTCGTTCCTTGTTGACACCAAGAACTGAGCAAGTACTTCAGCTACAAGAACTACACATTCAAAAGCATACTTGTCTTGTTAGTGCCTTGTGAAGCTTAGGAGACTTGTAAACTTCAGAAAGCTTCTCCTGCATCTTTTCAAAATAAACTACCAACAAAACACAGTTGCATTTTCTGCCACTCAGTGCTGCAAAAACACATGAACCAAAAAAACCTCAGAGCCTTAATTCCTGCCAATGCCACACAGACAAATCCAAGACTTAGATTCTGACAATGAAGGAGGCACGTCTTTTTAAATGACCAGGAATGTCTCACACCAAGAGTAAGAGAACTAAGCTGGTCCTGCTTGCAACTTTTCCTTTTAAAGCCCAACCAGAAATTATGTCCAGTTGTTCGTTCCTTCCTCTCCTCATAAAACAAATGCTTCAAGAATTAGTTTGACAGTGATTTCTGTGTATGCTGTGATTTCTTGCTCAAAGTGATCATGCCTATCCATTACCTGTTCTGGGAATTGAGGACCTAGATTATTTTAAATAATTATGTATTTACTGGAGCACAACTTTCAGCAAGGTTCCTCTTAAAAAGATCTACAGACTTACACTTAATATTGCATGTTCAAAAGATTACAGTTCTTCCTTAACACCAGTTTACAGCTGGAAGACAACACAGCATTGGGGTGAACGCTAGGCATAATCAAGGCATGAAATTACCTAGAGAAACACGCCAGTGCGTGGGGCAAAACAGTCTTCCCTCCTGCCCAATCCTGCCTATACCACAACCCCAGAGAGAGACAGATAGATGTTCCTGCAAAATGCAGGATAGAGATCACAGGGCAGCAGTTTGCTTTATATATGCAGAAGTGACAAACGGAGCACTCTCCAACCTGTCCCATCCCTCGAGTCCTTCAGCAGCTGCACAGCAACAACACAAGGCTGCTTCTCCAGAGCTCTGCCCCTGACCTGGTGTCCCAGCTCCAATCTGTTCTTCTCCTTTTACCATGTGGGGGAAGATGCCTGGCTTGACTAGCCTCAGATCTTCATACTCAAGAATAACAGTCGTCCTCAAAACCCACCCAGCAGCCTTGCTGGCTCTAGACTACAACAGATCTTGGCATATTAATAGTCTGAAGCATTGTAAGCTGAGTGTTACAAAAAGAATCCTTTCCCATATCTGGCTTCAAAAGTCTCCCTACAACTGCCAGGCTGAAGTAATTTTGCTTGGCTATCTTAGTCTTAACAGTAGTAAAATGAAGATTCATTAGCATGTACTCATAAGACAAAGCAATCAACAGGGGTTTTGCTGTGCCAACCTCATACACAAATCAAAGCCCTCATGAATCAAACACCTAGGTCTTTGCAGCCTGAGCCAAGGCGGCTGCCTCCAGCTGAGGCAACCTGTACCTTCTCTGGACCAGATATAGGAAACCCCCTACACACACAAACTCCTATTAGCGGGTTATTTACAAAAACAAAGTATAAGAGAAACCCCACACACTCATTTGAAGCAGCTCCCCAAGTTAATTCTCATGCCTTCTATGCTCTCCAGCATATTTGGGAAGTACAATCCCCTTTTTCTCTAATATTGCTTCCATCATGACAGAAGCAGACTATCTGCCAGATCAGGCACACTTCACTATCTCAACACACAGGTCCTGCAACAGTCACACAGTAATATACAAGTCAGGTAACCACCACTAGAAATCCCCACATTCCTGAGAGTTTAGCCCATGCTGAACAATGTCATCACTGAGGACAGGAACTGTGACACTATTACAGGTGGTGTCTGTACAGGATGGGGGAGAGTCCTTGAAAACTCTTCCATTAGGAAGGGTTCAAGCCCTCCACCCGTACTGGACAAGCACCCTCACCAAGATAGAGCAGTTCCCTCAAGCTGACTAGGTCCTTGAGAACACAACAGATAAGCATGCATATGACAAACAGCTAACTTGACAGACATGTATTAAATTTATTGTTTTACATAAAATATGAACAAACATCAGAAACAAAAAAAAAAACAAAACCCACACAAAATACCTTGCCCATGTGTATGATTCTCCTAAGTGAGAATGTAGAGAAAGACATTTAACAGGTCTGTGCTGTCAGATTCTTTTGGTGCTAGGTATCTTTTCATTCTGCTGTCCTTTGCATCAGTGACTCAGTCACTGATATTCCTTAAGGACAGAAACTTCTATTGGTGGCAATGGAGAAAAGGCAGAGGCATTTATCACAAGCTACAACAGAGCAGTATTCTGCCAATACTGCAGTCATTACCAAATTGTTTTTCACAATGCTGAAAAAAATTAAAGATCCTCCTTTTTAATGCTACAACAAACATATGCATTTCCATAAATCGTGCAATCGGCATTTACAGCACTGGATCCCTGTAAAAGAATGCACCAGCTGAAGTCTTAATTTGTTTCCCTTATGTGCTTCTCTCATTAGGTTACATTACAGTACTTCTCTCATTAGATGACGTTACATCTTACTCTTCAATGGTGAAACTCTAAATTATCCATTTTTAATAAAACCTATTTTTCTCTGTCAGAATGCTATTCAAAATGTTTTTCACTAGATTTTTATTTTCATGCTGACTCAATTACTGAATTATAGTTTATTACAAGCAGCTCTTTTCAGATCCATTCCTTAAATCAAATAGTTTGTGATACTGTATTTTCTATGCATATCAATTTTGTAAAGCATACTAATCTAATGTTAAAACACTACAGGAAGAACACCTCTCTCTTTACACGATTGTTTCAGACAAAGCTTTCAGAAGAAACTGAGTAGCACAGAAGTTTACATGGAAATGTAGTTTACATTTACTCTCACACGTTCAGCAGCTGCCCTTTCTCTGGAAGGACAACAGTTCTTTCAAGGTTCAGTAGGCAATGAAGCTGTTAAGTGTTTTCTTAGCAACTAATTTTTTCTGGTCCTGAAAAAAGTTCTTTTAGGAACCACTGTGTGATTCTGGGAGCTTGAAACACATCTTTTTTCAGTCACTCTCCAGGGCAAAATCATATTTTCAACAGCCATTGAAGACCCAACTCTGAAACCATCCCTTGTGTATTCAAGAATCATTCACTTGTCTAAGAGCTGCTGGTGCCTACACAAACGGCAAGCTGAGTAACATCTGATAAGGTGTTCAACTGCTGCTTCAGTATGTAATATTGAAGAGTAAGCTGTGAAGATGTTCACTACAATAATAAAAATTCAAGACCATGCTTAGGTCCAATCTACTTACACTAAGAAACTTATCAATTGGGGGCATTCTTTCATACGTAAAATTAAAAGCATGGTTTGTTAGCTACTTAATTGCACCAACATCTAAACAATATTCATGTAGACTAGTCATTAGGTAGGTGTTCTATTTAAAAAAGCAAGAAGGGAGCTATGGGTTCTTCTCAAAACTTGCTTCCAAACTGTCTTGCAGCAAGAGTGGCCACATTAAATAAAGATATCATTAGCTGAACTCCATATTTATCACAGTAACCCCCCTCAAAAAACACCTGTAAGTTCTTCCCAGTCACCACTCAAAGACTTAGTTCACCTAATTCACCTTCCAGTAATTGGAGATTGCTGTTTTTAACCACAACATTACAACCTCATTAAAGAGGAAGGGAAATAAAATTCTCTATACTAACTAGCTATGGTATATTCAGGCAATCGAGGATGACATAGGTTATTGATTCCTGTGAGTCAAGTGACAGCAGAAGACCGAAACTTGACTCAGGCATAATAAGTTCATGCACTCACCTGAGTATGAAATATGCACACAATGTAGGGCAGATATAGCCACTTGTTCTGTGGTGCCTCCCTTTCTTAGCATATAGAAAAAGGCCTCTCCAAACTGAGCCTGTACATAACTTTTGAAAGGTTACAGATATTTTCCATTATTTTGTTTTCCACATTATCACAAATAAAACCAGTTTGTTTAAAAGACTCCATCTACCTCCAGAGAAATACCAGGAGCCATCAGCACAGATGAGTACATGAATGATACATGATTTCTGTTGTGTGGCACCATACAGACATCTTTTTGAGAGAACAAGTTGCTGTGGGACTCCCGAGACTACCAATAACCTACTGCTAATTTCACGTTAACTTACGCTCATCACAACCTTGGTTGTGCCCACCTTCACTTTGTCACTTCAGACTAGTAGCTCAGTTAAATTAATTTCTAACAACTACGTTAAAATAAAATTCAGCATAAGTCTTCTCTCTTGCACTTTAATCCACTATAATTGATTGGGTGCTTTCAGTCCTATATTCAAGAGTATAAAAATAACTCCACCATTGTTAATATACCCCAGTGGAATTATGACCAGATCAGATATACCAACATTAAGGGTCATATAAATTAGCAAATGGGAAAATTCTTCTCAGTCAACATAAAAAACCCCAAAAGGATAGTTCAACAGCACAAGGGTGACATCAATATTTAAATACTGAAAATTTACTCCAGAGAAAAAGGTACAACCAACCATCTGCATCTGTGAATGCACCAAAAATCCATGAACCATGCACATTGAAATGCAACTGTCTTCTCTTGTGCCCATTTAAAACTGCTTTAATTCGTATACGACCAAGTTGAATACCTGAATATTTTATTTTGAAGAAACATATTGCAGATATCAGTATGAAATCTCATATATGCTAAGTTATACAGCATGGTGAAAATACAAAATTCCAATTGACTACAACTGCAAATGCCCTGTGTGAAAATTGAGATGCTCTACGGAATAAAATACTGCACTTCTAATCAACCACTAATAAACCCTGCGTATGAGTAGCCAAGATGAGAAAGAAGGGAGGGGAAAAAAAGCAGTATGTTTTCACAACCTATGGGATAAATGCTTATATGTTGCCAACACAGGATCTATAAATAATGGAGGCATTAAAGAAAGCTATTTCAGATAGCTAATTACCACAGCATTCAATACCTAGCTAGGTAAAGTGCTTTACGGAAACATATGATCTAGGAATAGTTTTAAACATGGTTTAAACTCAGTTTTAAATAGAGATCTACCTGAAAGAATACAGTTTTCTATTAGATGTATCCACATCTCTAGTGATTTCTGTGAATATATTTGAAAACTGAGTGCAAATATACAGCCTATATGTAACATGTACATATATTTTCTAATATCAACTCTTTAAAATGAAAAGCAGTCAATAAGCAGCATTCTGTCTTGTACGCCACAAAAACTTAGCACGAAATTGCTTGGCAGATTCAGCATATACAGTGCCATCGAGTCAAGGAGCAGTGCTCAAAGCCAGCATAACACAACAGGGTGACAGAACCTGTATCTGTAATCAAACTAACTCCTGCAGCATGCTGCTAAAGTCTGGTTTTGTTGGATATTAATTGTGTCCCAAACCCCAAGCCAAGAATAACATTACATTGGGAGAACAGTTCAAGGCATTTCAGTGCAAAGAAATCACAAGGCTGACAGCACAAAAACAATGCAATTATCAAACTTTGTCACCAACCTAACTAAAGCAAGCAAACAAAAAAAATCATTTTACCTTTTTAAGGAAAAATTTCTGCAATTTCTTGTGAGGCAGCTTTATCATCTTTTTTTTTCACCATCCAGGATACAGGTCGGGCATTGCAAGGACTTGAGCCATTCTGCAGGGGCTTGACACCTTTTGCCTTCTCTATTAACTCGCTGCAGTCAGCTTAGCGCCATGCGTCACCAAACACCAGTCCAGCCCCGCAACAGATTAAAAGGCAAGAGCTAGGCTGGATCTCATTTTTGACTCAAACAAGGAAGCTATAATACAGACACTCCAGCTCCAGCCGAAGCCTTCAGCTACGTTGACAGCACAAGGAGGAAGAGAATAGGTATGAGGTCTGCATTGCTCCCTAAAAAAAACCCTGCAAAGTTAAAAAAGGTGCTTATATGGGGGCAAGAATTTACAAGAGAATGAAAGAGGCACAGAGATGCTCAGTATCTCACTGATCCTTTCAAATCCCGTGCTACAGCAGAAACTCAATGTCCAGGACTCTGAACACGACCCAGCACTGCCTGCTGAGTGCAGCTTGTCACTGTGCACCTGTTAATTAAGCACATTGTATGTGATTCAGCCAAGCACAGGAAAGAGCCTGTCATTTACACTCTCTTCAAATCACTTGAAGACTTATTTCCTCTGAATAGTTTTTAGAAAAAACTCTACACAGAGAGATTGCACGCAAAGATGTTATATACAGATACAAACGGAGGTATTTATAGAGCACACCAATGCCGAGTTTGATTCAATACCATAGGAACCAGTGATCATGGGCATCACTGCCTCGCCTTTGGGAATTTGCAACTAAAGCTCAGCTTCAGATTTGGAAGGACAGGGCTCAGCGGCACACCAGTAATGTTGCGTCTCCTGGGCCGCTGCTGTCCTAAAACAGCAAGTGCTGTAAGGTGATTTGATCTCAAACACTGTGTTCGCTCCCAGTTATGCCAGTGGGATAATCCCTATGTTTAAGAATGAAGCACACGCTGAAGTAGCTAGTTTAATCAGTTTAAAAATCATTCTGTGATCAAGCTACTTCCCTGATTAGTGTTTGAGGAGTCAGTCTGTGTAAGAATACACAGAAATGTATTTTGAGAGGAATTTCTTCCAAATATTATCAGTTGCTCCCAAATCTCCATCTCCTGTTTTTATGCTATAAATATTATTCCACACAAGCTGCAAATCTCTAATAGGCCATCTCTACTTGTATTAATTTTCTGCTATTTGCATCATTTTCTTACCACAAGGACTATGTTTGTTCTCTGCCCTCTCGCTGCCCATTCTTCAGGAGCTTAAGTACCACAAGCCCTATCAAAAGTCAGTGCAAATTTCCACACCTACAACGGCACACATGCTTAACCTCCAGCAAGTGGCAAGGTCTGAGGAAAGCCAAGGAAACAGGAGGTTAAGACAGTTCAGCACACACTTTGCCACAGTGGTTTGTACTTAAGGGAAGGTCAAACACGACAACTGCAGTAAAATGCAGAACCAAACTCTGAGAACTAGTGCCACTGTGCACCCCAAGTCCAGCTGAAGAGGCAGCACACTGAAAATGCCACAGAACAGAAGTGCAACATAAGTAAAAATATCAGTCAGGAGATAGATACAGACCCAGGACAATCACTGTGGTAAACCAACAGCAGATAAGATAAGCAGTAGACCTGGTATTCAGATTATTCTGGCCATCAGGCATTCAAGACTGACGGTGGAGAATTGCAGACTAGTTTTCTGAAAAGCATCCTGCATCATGAGGATATCTGTAAAAACAACATGGAGAATAAAATCCCAAGTCCCATTTCAAGAAATCGTTCCAAAACTGAGAACTGGCAAACACAAGCAGCAAGACAGGGCGTAACTCTTTGGTGTGGTTTAATTTTGATAAAAGAAAAAACATTTATTAGGAAAATCTCACTGTGTACTGTGTAAGGTGGAAAAGAATCCAAGATACCTGTAAAAAAAGGGATGGTGAACATACCATAAAACCCACCCGGATGCATGTAGCAGAAACAAATTGCAGCCATAGTACCTTTCTCAACAGTTTCTGGTACAAATGGGCAAGTTTGGTTTTGAAACTTGAAAATCATGGGGTTTTTAAAACTGTATCGCTTGAGAGGTTTCAGGTATGCATTACCAAGATGCACATTACTTTTAAAACTAACAATTCTTACTCTAGATCACCAGGATCTCCATTATTTCTTCGGATTTGAACTTCTGTCTAGGAGATTCCCCAGAGCCAAAAAGCATTGACTTAGAATTTCATTTTTCCTATTGTAACTATTTGGCTGCATTTTCATTTCTGCACTTACATTCACAAAAGTTGCAAGGTTTTCTTCTATAAGAGCAAATAAAGATACTTTGAAGAGATCTTAAATTCAAGACTTCCTTCCTTTGAGACAACACTTAATCATCCCAGACTCTATATTCATCTAGTTCTTTAAAGCTTAGCTCAAGCAAAACAATTAGACTTTAAGCTGAAAGCACCATAAAGACACTTCCATGCCTTCTAATACATAACCAGGTTTTGGAAAAATGCTGTATTACAGCAAAGGTCAAAGGTAGACTTTCAGCTGTAATTCCAAATTTCTGTGGTTTTGTTGTTTGCATTGTTTTGTGTTTCTTTAAAATCGAGAAAAACACTGAGGACTGAAGACACCTTTAGCATTATTTTTAGGTATTTATCTATGTCTGTATGTCAGAATACATTCTGAATTCTGTCATGGTTACTACGGTAGATAATTGCTTTTTGTTAAATCTGACAGTGAACAGATGTAACACATGCAGTCTCTGCTTATTCACAATCCTCCCACCTAAAATCAACATTTCACATATAAACAAGTCCTCCAAACTCCATGTGCATAAACACCTTTCCTTCCAGACACAGCTATCTGCCCTTTTCAAGTCAGTGCACTGTTACATGCTAAGCAGGCTTTGCTTGGGCAGTTTAAATGAAAGGTGCTTCATTCGTTGATGAATGCTTACCTCATCTTTCTGACCTAACCAAGAGAAGGAACACCATTTTTTAAATCTTTGTTGTTGTTTATTTATTTCTGTTTATGAACTACACGGTTCTTAGTAGGCCTGCTCCTGTCTCATACCAATTCTCATTAATATTAGAAAGATGGCATTAGTGTCCCAAGAGCAGCTAGCCATAAGCAAATTCTGCAAGACTGAAGGAATAAAGCATCCTGTGGCTATATTTAGTTCTGCATATAGAACATATATACAGTATCTTATAATAAAGAAAAATATAGCTCAGATTTTTCTTTCAATATAGTGTTACTCTTGACTGGAGCCAATATTAAAGGAGTTCCATACAAATGTAAGTGGTATTACAGATAAACCTTTCTACACCTACTGAAGTTACCTTCCTACTTTCCTTAGTAACTCAGATCTGAAAAGCTGAAATGCCTTCTTGCTTTAACTCACATCAGTAAAAAATAATAAGACGGACAATTTGAAAAAATAAGTGATTTTATCAGCAATTCTAACCAAATGTTAGTCTTGTAGCTGACAGGTTTCCATTTCACCTCCTGTTTTGATTTACAACTTCACAGACTTACAAAATACCAGGAGAATTGTTGAATACAAGCTAGATTCTGCATACTCAAAAATCAAAACTGACATTTTTGTCAGCTTTTGCCCTTCAATTATTTGAAGTCCTTATATAGAGAAGTGAATTTTTTTTCATTTTTGACGTTGAAAGGATTTCTCCAGACAACTGCCTAATGCAAATCTGTTTAAGCTTGCTGGGGCTGAACAGCAAATGACAGATTCAGCTCTCTTACAGATCATTAGTAACTTAGATCAAGAAAGATTCCAATATAACTACTTGTTTTCAGGCTTTTTTCCCCCCAAAACTTACTTAAAAATAACTAAGCATATTTGATCAGGAAGTTGGGATTACAGAAAAACTTTTTTCTTTGCCCTCCCACTCCTCAAAAGCCTAAAGGTATGATTGTATCCTCTTCTCTTCTGTCCTGATATACCAAATCCATCTCCTCAAGAGCTACCCTGAGGGATAAAAAAAAGGAAGCAGACCACAGAGGACAGTGCCTGTGGTCTGGGTAGCACTGAATATATGAGAGGAAGTCAAAAGCACTGTCCTTGGAAAACAGTGGAAAAGCTACCCCCTTTTGAAAATAACTCGTGCCAAAATCCACAGCAGTTTGGGCTTGGAAGTGCCCACTTCAGGCAGCAGCAACAGCACACAATTTTCCCCTCTTGTTCCAATTAGCAAACATCACCACCTGGCAGATCCTCAAGCTTTTATAACAACTCTCACATAAACCCCTCTCCCCGCACATCTTCCCCAACATCTAACACAAAGGCAGTTTCCTGGGGGACTGATACCAAGGACTACTGCAATAAAAGCCAGGAATTAGTTTTTCCACAGGACCTGCTTTGTCTCCTTGCTGCCCTAAGAACTCTTGAGTTACCCTTTGAAATGCTCTCCATGAAAAAAGGACTACATCACCTTTATACCAGAAACAAACAAACAAGAGTTCTCTGCAATTAAAAAATAGAAAAAAGAAAACATGACTACATCACAGCTGGCAAATGCCTAGATGTAGAAGTAACTAAATGGGAAAGGAGAACAACTTTTAAGAAAAGAGATGCATATTTTATTTCCTGAAACTTACTATATCACAAAGCTTAGGGGAGATTTACATTCAAGGTTTTTAAGGGATTCATTTCAAGTTCTGCTGTCAATTTGGACACTGTGACCAGGGTTCAATCAAGACCTTCCTTTCTTTATTACACTTTCATAAGGATAAAACAGCTCCTCCTCTAAATCTTTATTATAAATGCAAGCCACCTTCAAGCTGATTTCTATTCAGAAGCCTTTTTAAGAAACATCAGTACACAGCAGCTATTAAAGTTTAGTTCAGTCTTTTGAAAATGTTTCCAGGAGTCGAGAGATTTTTTTGGGGGGGTGGGGTATTTCACACAAACTCACAATAATCCATACTCCTCCCCCCTCCCCGCAACATCAGACAAAAATCAGGTTATCCTCAAAAGGTACATTACAATTCATGGCCCTGCTGAGATTCTGATTGGCTTTGAACCAAGTTCGAGTTATTTAGGACTCTACACTGTGCACCTGGTCACAAAGAACTCACAATCAGTCAAAACATGAGATAACTCTCTTATTTCTGCTATAGTAAAGGCCTATGCTCAAGTTTGGAGGAAGACAGAGGGGCACCTCTGCACAGGTGAGAAGGTAGGTGGCAGGGTTAACAAGCGCAGCAGGGGAAAAAAACCATGTACATAAACATGTAGCTCTCTGGCCACTTCTCAGTCTCCCTATAATGTCATGTATATACTACTAGAAACACCCCTTGCTGGAGGCAGAAGAAGGGGATGGAAGTTATGAACAGAGCAACAATAAAAGGCTGTAGGCTGTGAAGAGGTCCTTAACACCATGCTTCTCTACATGCAGGCATAGTTTGTCTGATTACCAAAAGCCACATGTGTTCAAAGCGGATCATAAGGTGATTCCCAGTCACATTTTACTCTTCAGTTTCCACTGTGTTTATCAGTGAAAACAAAGAAAGGAAATTACAAGTTCTGACTGTATTCTCAGTATATTCTAATGCAGTAATTTGCTCTCATTTCATAAATGACACTAAATGTTCTGCAGTGATTAAATACCTCTATTGATGAGGTGAGGTTTGTAACACTGTATAGAGTTGAAAACACTTATATTTGGAAACCTAATCCAGTGCTCCTAATAAATGCTGTTCCTATTAGAGAGCTCTTTGGGAGAATTATCAGAGACTTGTTCCTCTAAATGAAGGTCTACACTTGCAAATATTCCTAAGTGAAGGAAATTTATCAAAATGTGTGATCATATCACAACTCATGAAGCTCTGGCATGATTTAGGCAGCACAACACTGACAGCCATGCTGTAAGAGCTCAGTCTTGACAGGACTCTAAATTTTCAACCCTGAAATTGACACCAAGGCTTCCTTGTAAAGGTCCGGTGTGAGCCATGGGACAACATTTCAGAGAAGGACCCTCGAAGAAGTCACTCATGGACAAGATCACATGCCTATCAAGCTTTCAAAGAAATTTCTTTTCTGAAAAGTACAAACCTTACAAACACTTGCACTTAGGAACCTGACATTTAAAGAATTGCCTCTGAACAGAAATAAGTTGAATCTTTTCACCTATAGGAAGAACATCAAGGAAGCAGCTGACATTTCTAAAGGAGTTTCACTTCTCACCCACAATGAGGAGTCAAGTCCATAGCAAAGGTCCAGTTGCCACACAGGCAGCAAAATGAACAGCTGTACATTCCAGAGGAGGCTGCATGCAGATTGCTGAACTCTGCCAGATGCAAAGCTCAGATGTACCCTTCATGAGCTCTGCTCTCCTGATGACCTAGCACTGAAGTACCACACGCACTGGTTCTGCAATTACTGTCTTACCAAGCCTGGGATGCACCACATCTACTAGCTAAGGGGAATAGCTCTTAGCACTAGGAACATGCAAAGGACACAATGGTCTCCTTAACAAGCAAGTTTTTGGTGGGTTTGGTGGGAGGTGGTTGAGGTTTTATTTTGACTCCTATCTTTGTCTTTTTTTTTTTTTTAAACTTTAAGATCACTATTCAGTATGATATAATCTCTCTCAAGACAGAAGTTTCTTTGACAAACAATGGAAACTGTAATTCGGCAACCTCAAGAGCAATTTAAAGCATTTTTTTCATCTACAGATGACACTTAAATAACAATTTGGGGAACCCTGATAATTTCCATCAATCTTACATGCAGAGCTAACTTTCCAGCAACAAAAAGGTTAAATCTGGCATTTTCACCAAACAAACACGAATCACTACCATCATGATGAACAGAAAACATGTCAAGAGGTAATATGTCAAAGGAGAGAACACTATATGCTCAAGCTCTGATCTCGGAGAAAAATTTCTCTAACAACATCTATGAGCAAGGACTGAAATTTTTGGACTTGCACTTTCAGCACCATATAATTTACTTCTGAGCCACTGCTTTCATTGTGGCAGCCAACTGCTAGAATTGCCTGGGAAAATAGAAACTAATTTGCAAAATAAATTGGACTTTGGGTATTTACTTTTCTTTCACTTACATATAGGATTCAGCTTTTTTAAAATTTACTTAATTTAAATAAAAATACAATCATTCCAAAACTCAAAGTGAGAACTTGAGTTAGAAGCACCTGGACAAAAAAAGACTCAAAAGCACCAGGTCAAATCACTACCTTCCCACCAGGACAGTGGTTCTGACCTCTTGAAAGCAGGATTCTAGGGAGACACAGTGCTTCTACTTCCAGATTCAAGTTTTAGGCATACATTTTACAGCATCCCAAGGGAACAAGCAGAGCAAGGTGGGAAGAAAAAAAAAAAAAAAAAAAAAGGGGAAGCACTCAAAATGTCTTCATAAACACAGTCACTGGACAAAAAACAAGACTGCTGCAGGAGGAGTAACAGATGATTCATCTGTGGCTGCAACCTGAAATTGCCTGGGGTTTCTATTGGTTTTTCAAGTCTTTATGGTAGATCTGTAATTTAGACATATACTGGAGATATGGCATGTTAGTAAGCTATTTTGAACACAGATTCATATCTTCACCTGACCTTTCCAATAGACAGAGTAAATACAAGTGAATAATCTATGTAGCTAAGCTGATATGAAAATGGAAAAGCTTTCCTACCATAACCTGTCTTTATTACAATAATCACTGTAAATATTAACTCACATTGAGGGCAATTCCTTAGCATGGTGAACCAGGAAAGCCTATTGCCCAAAGTGACTGTCTCAGATTCACACCAAGATCTCAGCGTATGATTAAGAGTGCTCTAACAAGTGTGTCTCTTGGATGGCGTTTTTATGGACATTTTAAATATTCTAAGTTTATTGATTATCTAAAAGTATATCCTTCCAGAGTTACAAAAATACTTATTCTATTGGGGACTCTTATGCCTTGCTCATAAGTATAAAGGATATAAAAATAGAAGTAATACATGACTTAAGCCAGAAATGTTGGAGAAAAACAGAAAAACCCACAATTGGAAATATGTCACATCTTTTCTTTAGAATAAAATACAAACTTAGCTCTATTCTCTTCGTTTATTAGTATTCAACTGAATCTACCTGCATTTTAATTTCATTTGTGATTCTCGCACATTTTATACATATAAGAAAAAAATGGTAATTTCTTAAATAATATCCACTTCCCTACACAAATGAAAAGAACCATCTCCTATCTGTTTCACATTTATTTAAGAGGTTTAATATTCTTCCCATCTCTTCATATACATTTTTCTCCACTGCTCTAATAATTTTCCACCAACTCTTTGGTCTCAATAACTGTGTTTCTCTATACTTTTTCAAAGGTGAAGTAACTGGAACTGAACAGAGGGCTCCAACTGAGAAAAATCAGCACAGTGGCATAGCTCTGCTGGTACTGCCTATTACCTCCTCCTGCCTACAGTACCCTCCCAGTGCTTCACAAACAGAAAGAATTGATGCCCCAAAGTCTGTGTTCTGCATCTCCCACAATGGCACAATACTTGGCACAACAATGCCATCCCTGCATACTGTTAGCATTTTGAAAGAGATTTCTAGAAATAGCTACACTACGGACTTTAAAAAACCAAAACAAAGCCTTTTTCTCTTCACCTTCAATGCTTTTTCATCTGATTAAAGATGCTATTATTCTTCTATTAAGATATTATGTGGATGTACCAAAAACATGAATGTAGAATATAATATCGCAATGACAACATAAAAGTTCTTTGCTCATGGATTTAAAAAAATCCATCTTCCCACTGACTTTATTATCTTATCTCATGTAAGGTAGCACAATACTCCTCTTTGTAATAATTCCAGTAATTTCTGCAGTTGATCATAACCTATTATAAAACAAACTCTGCTGAATAAAGTCACCACAAAACAATGTGCTAGGGGATTAATGCTTGGAAAAAGTAGAGCAGCTCGCAGGAGTTTTATCTTTCAGGTGAGGCGGAGGATCCAGAATTTCAAAAGTAATAAGGCAGCAAAAACACTGTCAATACAGGGATGACTCTAAAGTTGTGTTTACAACATTCAGCTAAATCAAAAAGCCAGGAAAAGAGCAACAAAAGCTGCAGCTTGATTGAGGCAACTACAAGATCTATTTAATTAAGGATTAGCTAATGCAGGACTGTATTTTCACTGAATAACCTTCCACTAAATTTGATGTGTTTTCTAACTGAATTTATGCAGAATTTTACACTGTTTGCCTTTCAAAATTTCTGCATGAACAAGTACCCAAAAAACTACCATTAAGAGTTTACAAATTTAGTCTGTAATGCAAGAGAGCAGTTCAATTGCCTCTCAAATTCTTATCTACAAGTTTACAAAGGAAAATGGAAATAGGATTTTGAAATTTATGTTGATTAACAGCAAATCTGCATTAAGTTTGGACAGAGGGAACAAGAGGACCATCTGTATGTTGTGTAGTTAGCCAAGCTGTAGGATGCTTTACAGGATGATTTGCAGAAATTATCATAGTTCTGACTCATAAATGGCAAATTATGTGTTTGGGCTGAAGTCATTCAACTTTAGCAAAATCAAATATAAGCTTCCAATAGCTCAATAAAAACAGCACTACAACCTAAAGGAAAATATTTCAGAATAGTACAAGCAAAGGGCTGGAGGAAAAATTGCATACCTTAACAGATAAGAATGAACTAGAGATGGTTTGAGTTAAGTAACAGAAAATCCACAAACTCACACTAGAGACCTGTGCTTTTAGGAGCTTGTGAAACCATTTCTAGACTGTACAGAATTCTTCCATTCACAGATGTAATGGATAACTGGATATGGAGAATACTTAGAGGTGATTTGGGTTGAAAGACACAAATTCTGGCAGAAGATTTGTGAGTTAACATTGGAAGAAAAAAAAAAAACTACATTCATCTGCTCTAACAATTCCTGTCTAATATCAGCCATGAACTTTCATCCACTTGTGCCTATCTGAAGCCAAATAACTGGGGTTTGGCTAAAGCAAATTTTCTAGAAAGGAATTCAATTCTGACTTGAAAATTACAAGAGAAGGACAAGCTCACTTCCCAGCCTCTAAAATATCACTTCCCACACTTCCAAACATCTGCCCAGCAGTTTCTATCTCTGTTCTCAGTACTGGGTCTGGGGAGGGAGCACAGGCTTCAGCTTCCAGTTACAGCTTCCCACCCCAGCTCAGGGATTGACTGAGTTCCCCCAGCTACTGCAAATGTGATTCACTTAATTGCACGCTGTAGTTTCGGGTTAGCTTTTATCCTTAAAAAAAACTTTAAATTTGTATTCCAAGACACAAAAAGAAAACTCCACCCTAAAAACGACTGAAAAGCTACCCAAATTCTCAGGATGATTCGTTCTTAACTGATAAAAACCCTTTTGCCAAACAAGACAGACCTCTACTGATGGATGAAGTTACTGCAAGCTTAACAAGCTTCCTCATTACCCCAGAATAATTCCATTGGGCTGGTTATAGGTTACAGCTTGCCGTGCAAAGCAAGGCTCTTGCTGCAGCACAGTGCCCTCTGAGGTGGCTTGTTGGCAGAGGTAGCCACGCAGAGCGTGAGGTGATAGGTCCCTTCTTCCTAGTGCATTTCTTCCTAAGGGGCCAATCTCACGGAAACAAACATGCTCAGAATCTCATAAAAAGCTACCCTTTGTGGCACTGCTGTTGCTCCTTAAAATAAGGGTCTATAGATCTCACAAGCAGGATTAAAAGTTGCAGTTGGCAAGACTAAGAAATTGAAAGACTTGAAATGAATGCATACACCACAAATATCAAAATGCCTGATTGCAGGTCAGCTTAGCATTGACCTGAACTGAGGTCTGTGACACCGGGACCAATATGTGTCAGCCAGTCACAGCATCCCAAACTGCATGCCAACCCTGTCAAAGTTAAACTACAGCTGTACTCAGGCTATCCAGTGCCAGTCTCCCGTGCTGCACCACAGTTACTGCGGACTGCGACATGGCTGTGACAGTGCTCCAGATACGGGAGTTGAAAATGTGTTTACTTATTCAGTTAAGAAACAACCAGCACCCTCCTTGCACCTTCCATTAAAATAGCAGGCTATGATTTAATAAACAGAATTATCCTTCCTCGCTGTTCAAAGCAAGAGCAAAGGGAAACACGCTAAAATCCCCATTGTTAAAATCATTTATAAATGAATTACACTTAATCTTTTAAAAGGAGAAATGATATTCCATGGCCTTTCTTCTCCTTATTTCCCCCTTCAAATCTATTACAGCACCTTTTGGAAACATGCTCACAGAAGTCAATCCAAAGTCAGATTTGACTCAGACTGTGGCAGAAATGAGATAATTATCAGGTGGGGCATGTTTCAGAGGCAGGATCTAGAGCAAGGGAGAACAGTTTCTTTTAATACTTGGCTGGGATGCATCTATCCAGAAAATTAAAGTCTTGCTACAATAAAGTAAATAATTACAGCTATGATAGTTATTCTCTATGACAGAACTCAGCATTACCATCTGCAACAGACTTACACCACATTCAGTTCAGGGTATAGTGATACAAGACTTCGAAGCAGTTTAAAACACAGATACAAAAAATTTTATCTACAAGTCCTGCAATAGCTTAAATTCAAGACTAGAAATACTTAGCTGTCATGGTTAAGTTTCACCCTGCTTTTCAGATTTGTTTCAACCTTCCAAGACCTGTTCTCTTTTCTTCAAGAGGGTAAGACACTGAAGAGTTACCACTAATTAAAAGGCATAGTCTTGCATTAGTCTCAGCAGTACAAGTACCATTTTCAATGCCTAAAGTATGACAGCAACATGACCGAGGCTGTTCCGTCAGTAGAAAATACAGCAAATGACTGTCTTACATAATGCAGAAATGTGTCTGATGGCCCAAAATCAGCCAGCTGGGGAAGGAAGTCAGGTAAAAAGGAGACCACACTTTCCAGCTGCCGCCGTCGTTCACGACAGAAGCATCTCTGCTAGCAAGATGAGCAAGGGGACAAATGAGCTGTCAGATGTCCAAACTGAAAACTTGCATATCAAATCTGTGTGACATCCAAAGCTTAAAGTAAGTTTTATTGAGCTTTGCAGTAGCTTCATGAGCTGAATGTTCAGTTCTACCGAGCCCACACTAGGTGTCAGTCCTGCCCCAGTATGGACGAGTTCAGGCCTATAGGGATACAGGGAACAGGTGTTCCCAAAGCGCTGCGTTTTCCTTCTAGACTGTTAAGGGCCATGCTTGCATAGCAGTCAAAGATCAAGAATAAAAACGGCTTTCTGCTCTCATGGACAAAAATTGAGAAACTACATGCTTTGTCCTTAAAATGTGTTCTCTTAAAGCTGGGATGGCCTCATAACTAAATCCAAGAAAGGTTAAAAAGCAGGTCAACATGTAGCCACAGTAAGTGCAATCTGGTTTCTGTAGGGAAATAAAGAAGCTAGCAGACTTCTGTATTTATCTTCAGGAAGATGAAATTTCCCAGAGAAAAAGGTAAGTCAAAGTTGTTCTGCAAGAAGCAGAAGTAATAGACCCTGTTTCTCAACAGACCTATGGCTATTGTTTCTTGAACTTCTTTCCTCCTTCTGCCTTTCTGGACAGAAACATAGCACACAGATATCCTAGCCTGCTTATTGCATTGAATAGTACTCACTGACTTGTAGCCAGGTACAGTTCTGCTTGTCCATCTCTTGGCAGGATACTGCTTTGAATCTCTCTGCTTATTTGTGAGCATTCACAAGATCTTTCAGAACAGAGGTCTAAGTGCCTACTCCTCTTTCCAGCCTGAATGAAGCTGGCCACAGTATTCATACTGTTGGGATGTCTGATCAGTGTGATTGTACACATTGCTTCCCTAGGAACAGCCTAAATGCCTAATCAAGTCAATCAGCTTTGACATCCTTCAACAAGACTGCTGCATAACTGCTTGCTTACAGGTCATGCACTCCCAAGGTACAGCAGTTTTTGGTACAATTCTATAAAATGAGATAAAATAAATATAATAAAATATGAGATAAAAAATGAGATAAAAAACAAAATGAGACTTATCTTTGTCCCCATGGCAACAGACTGCAGTCATGTCCACACCCCACTTAGGAGATGTGGTTGCAGTTTATTTGCCAGCTTCACTCTAGTTAGTTCAAGAAAATATTACAATACATCCTAAGTAGTATGGGTTAGGGTCTCCACACAGAGTACACACTCAGGAGCTAAAGCTCATGCTGTCATCACGGATCTACTCTTGGGACTGAACCTTTCTGTCCCACAGCTGCAGAAATATTACAAGCAGCTGCAGAGCAGCACCTGGTAGGAAATGCACATCATGTTATCTGAAATTATTTCAGTGTGCGCTTCACAAGAACACGATGTATTCAGATAAAAGACACGAAGGGCACATAGCATACCTCTGCCATTTCCATCTCACCCTCACAAAAAAAAAACCCCAAACCCACAACCCAGCTACTTAAGATGTTTGTGACTAATATAGACACAGGACAGGAGAGGCAACACTTCCTGTACCACAGACAGAGGTGCCCAGCAGGCACTTTACTTCACTTGGCCCTTTTGCCTGTGAATGTTTCTAAGTATCACATCATGCTAAAAAGGTCACTGACCTAAGTACGGACTCATGCCATCAGGGTAATATTCAGAAACCTCAATTAAATCCCTGCTTTGCTTAAACAAAAGTCACATCTACCCATCACAACACTAAGTCTGGTAGGCCTGTGAAATTTCATGTTGTGCCACAGCAACACATGATGAAAATTATTTAATCCTTTGTATAGAGCTGGTACCATCTTCACTCACTGGATATTTCTGCTAATTCACACAGACTGAAGCAGCAAAGGGCAGTCATCCTCCTCAAGACACTCAACTAGGGAAGGAGTTATGCTCATTCCATGTCTTCAAGTCATGAGGAAAGTTGATTCTGGTCTCACACATTGGTTTTGTTGTAAGAATTGGAAAAGTCACACTGCAAGCTCTTTTGCTTCTACTTTTCAGACTTAGTCTAGTATTTATACTGCCATATATGAAGCAAAAATGTTTCAGAAAGAAGAAACCATTAGGCTACTCATTTCAGTCTTGGATAGATCATTTGGTTACAATAACTTGCCGTACACAATGTGCAGATAGATTTGGGTGCCCAGATCAGCAGTTACCTGACTCCCCATAAACAGCATGCCAAACCCTTTACTTTTTCCTAGCCTTGTAAGCACAATACTTTTCCCATGGGAGGAAAAAAAAAATTATTCTTAAAGTTTCCATGTCAAACTTTGGGCCCCAATACAAGTCTCCATTCTTCATAGAGAGGACAGCTATCTCTCCCCTAGAAAGGTGCAGCATGCAGCCTTCAGACACAAGTTTCATCAGAAAAATCTGCTATTCAGGCCTGGAAACAGACTCTATGCCAGATACTTGAGGGCTAAAAGGAGGTTTGTTGTTGATGAGAACACAAGCGAGGAGACTTGTGTACAAAACACTATGCATTCTCAACCCCAATAAGCAAATTGTCCAGTATTTCTTATCTTTGAACTAGACAGTCACAAGATCAGGTCAAACTCCAGTTTTCATTATATTTTCTGAAAGCATTTATCTTGTTCGTCTGTGAAAAGCCTAACAGAAAAAAATTATCAGTATTCTACTACATAATATTAAATTTCCTTTGTTTTTACAGAGAGGTGAAACATTGTAACAATGCAAGTTAGTGACCCTAAATTCAAGTGATCAACAGTATACCTGGACATTCCACAATGCCTAAATATAAGTCCCAAAGAAATAACAGCTAAAAGTAACACTGCAGGAAGAGCTCCTCCAATTTTTCCAAGACATCTCCAGATACTTTGGCAAAAAAACCAAAAGCACAAATCTCAGAGGGTTTCTCCATCCCCTGTGATAAAGAGAAAATGTCCAATTTCCCTGTCAGCTACAGACAGACATTCAGATTGTAATCACCCTGCAGACACCACAGGGAAGGCATCCAGCACCTGCACTCTTTGCTGAAGAAGATTTGCAGGTTCTCCCCATCCTCCAGGTTTTTTTATTACTGTGAAAGAAACACCCTAATCCAAGTTATATTTCCTGTTCAAAATTGCACAAGCCATTATTCCCAGACAGCTAGAGACTTATTCTGCTTCTCATGCTGTCAGCATCTGCCTCATATAGCACTTATCGAGCCATTAAATGCTTCCCCCAGCTGTCAGCCAAGAACCCAGAGCAGCTTCATCTCTTAAAAAGCAGCTCTTCCAACTCTTCGCGCAGAGTCCATCCACATTAGATAAAGAATAAAAAAACAGGCAGAAAGAACAAGCTAGGCAAAACGGTATTTTAATGATCCACTTCTCTCCCAGGGCCTCACCTCATCCAAGCTGTACAGCTGAGAAACCATATGTCTTCTCAAGGGGAATATTCTCTGCTCAAATCAGCCTGCATAAGTACATTGGAAGCATTTGGTCTGCACACAAGCTTTTCTTGCTGGTCAGTGACACACAAGTGTACAGCTGGCTTTCTAGCAGTCAAACTGAAGTCTAACACTTTCAGCAAGGGTAAGGAAAACTACACCGGGCACAAATTATCAAATTTAAGAGGAGGCTCCGTAGATTGACATGGGACAATAAGCTTTCTCCTTTAGGATCTACAGCAAAGAAGTTGCCAAGAAGGACCTTTGCCCAGCATTTATAGCTGAGTCATAAGAAAAGTCAGTGGAAAAGAAGGCTCACAAAGTGTTCTCTGATAGTCACAGTTGTTTAATTCACCAACCAGATGGCAACAGTTGTTTTGGCCACTTGTTGCCTGTAACTATGCCTGCAATGCACTTTTAAAGGGCACCAAGATACTAAGAAATACAATGAAAGAGTTGTAATGCCTTGAAGGCAAAGACTGGTAGCAATATTTAGAGAACAGGTATCAGACACAGACTACTAAAAAAACCCCACCAAACTCACCCCCCCACAAAAACACCAAAACTACACACACACACCCCCTACTAACCCCCCCCCCCCAAAATAAAAAAACCCACACACAATCATAAAACTCACACACACGACAGCATAACAGTAACACAGAAGGCATTTCTGGTTTTTAAGCCTGCTTCAACCCACTCTGCAACAGCCAGGAGACCTTCAACTCCAGGCACAGTGGACAGGAGTTAAGAGTCAGACAGTTCAAAATACGCTGTGCCTATGCCCTAACACCACCTTGCAAGAACCACCACAGTCGCAGCACCAAGCCTGGCAAACTGATTAAGTCATCACTTCAAACCGGCAGCAAGAACTTTCCACAGCTCTAGATATTCCAGAAAGTGAGCTCTGGTTTTAAGGTAAAGCATTTCACGGGCAAGAGAAGCAATCAGCTGTCATACCAAACTACTCTGTACCTGCAATCAGAGTCCAGTGAACAGTTAATTAGCATCTATACTAATAGACAAGTTAAATATGAAAAACTCAGGTCCCCCCAGTATGTTGCCAGTCTACAGGATTTGGAACTAAATGCATATTTCAGGCTTTTCAAAGAAGCTTTGTCAAGTTTTCTCCCAAAGCTGATACAGCATCTCAGGAGAACAGTAAAAAAAAAAAACAAAACGCAACAACAACAACCACCAAACAGGTAAAAAAACCAAACAAAAAAAAAAACAGCAACAACAACAACCCAACAAAAAAAAAAAAGGTAGGATCGGGCAAAAACTATAAGAACAAGACTAAAGAAGGATAATCTTATACTAATGTAATCAGTCACAACAGTGAATCATCAAGTTAAGAGATCAACAGTTATTCCATGCAGAAGCTGAACATAAAATCTCTTTTCTCCCAGTACAGACATTGAAGAAAGTTTCTTATTCCTTGCCAGTTACATCTGAAAATCTTCATTTTCTTAAAGCTACATTTACAAATGAGTTTACTGCAAAACCAAAGAGTTAGAGAAGTCGAAATGAAGATCCAGGTGTAACACTGTTAGAGACTTCTGGCTGATTTTCTAATGTGCATGAGAACTCCTGCTTACCTGTCTGGAAGGAAGATCAGTTTTTCCAATTCCTGTTTCAAATCCAGGGAACCTGGAGGGCTCCAGGCACAAGAATTTGATTCAGCCTAGCTTCTTCATCAATAGGATTGTATAAGCCCGACCTAGACATCAAAGCCTCTGAGGTTTTCAAGTTTCATAATGAACACAAAGCAAACAAAAAAACAACCTTCTTCATTTGCACACTAAATATACATCTGTTCATCTTGAGCATTTTCAAATTATTAAATATTCTTTTCACACAAACACTTCAAGGCTGACAGTACGCACACCAAATACTTCACTTCCTGCCCAAAGTCAATTACTTATTCAAAGCTGGCTCTGAGAACCAAAAAGGTGGGCAAGTCTGCCAACTACACGCAGCATATTTCAGGAAAATGACTCACTAAGTTCAAAATGTTTTACACATTTAATTAAGCCTTACACTAACTCCAGTTGGCAAGCAGGAGTATGAATCATGGAAGCTAGATCGCAGCAGCAAACTCGAAGCAACACAAAAACTTCACTGCTTACTTCTGGAGCTGAACAGTTGCTTACTGAAGCAGGGTTCCAGGAGGATACTCTCCACTTCATAGGCCAGTGTAGTACAGATGGGAAGCGAGGGAGAGGGAGAAGAGAACTGCCATGACTTGAAGCCCAGATGCTGCCCCAACCAGTCGCTGCTGAGGCACTGACATCAAGCCCTCTGCTACTCCTCACTAGGCTGCCAACTGGCACTGCAGCACTCATCTCCTGCTCTCCCCCTTCAGTGTCTTCTGCAAAGAAAGATGTCTTCTTCCAACAAAGGATGGAACATTGAGGACAAAGAGGCAGTGGTAACAATGTCATTAGCACAATTTTTGTGTCGTCATTGTGCACATCACTGCATGTACTCAGTGGTTACCATGCTGTTACTTGACACACTATGCACTGCAGTATCCTGAGCTCCTTTACTGAGATAAACTACTAGTAAAAGAGATCAAACTTGCACAGAATAGTCTCAATGCTAAAATAAAAACCATTACACACATATATGCGTTATCCTGTCATCCACGGGTTGCCCACTCCCACTGCTGAGAGCAATGAGCTAAAGTAAATAACACCACCAAAGAGAGCTCTGAGGTCCCACAGAACCACAGAAAAACACACAACAGATCTTGAGTCTAAAATCTACAAAATGTCCATAAGATGTGCTACAAATCAGCCTCCATTGTGCCCTTAAAAAAAAGGAGAGCAGTAGCACATGGGAAAAAAATCATATACACACCACTAGTTGACTGCAAGGAAACACAAGTGCAGTGCAGTCATTGCCCTTCGTGCACTTACAATTTGAAATATCTAAAGTAGTTTACAATTAAATGCCCACACACCCCCTATTAGTGTATCCCTCTCTACCCTCAACATCCTGACCTGCAGGATGACTAGCTCACCGTGTTGGACAAGGGGACACAAACAATCTTCACAGAGTCAGGATCTCACCGTTATTTCAGCCAGCACAAAGTTGGACAACTGAGGGCATATATTCTGCAGGACAAAGGTACAAGAAGTTCAGAGGTCCCCATTACAGCAGTAGATTATGTTTTACACAGGTGTGCTTGGATTTGCCTCCTTGGTCAAGTTGAAACCATTACGAAACCTCCTGCCAGACGCAGTTAGTGCCCTCCCCTAGTTAAAGGGCACTGATGTTAAACATTTCGCTCAGAAGAGAGATGTTTGTGGCAGAGGTTGTACTGACTTTCAAGACCTGTCCCATTAATGCACTTGAGGCTTCAGGTGGCCACACCTACCCTGCAGAAGGAAAGATTAATTCTTCAACCTTTCCCACACTCTTAATCTGAACAATGCTGAACTCCTCACCATAGCTACCGACACTGAGCTATCAGATAGCAAAACTCTTCATGCAACCCTAAACCAAGCCTGATTCAAACCAGTAAGTAAGCAGGGAAAGGTTGTCACCTTCTTATAACTTTTTGTTCACCTTTATATCCACAACAATATCTCGTACAAGATATGCATCACATCTGGATATCAAGTCATATTTATTTAGCATTGTCCTTTACTGCTTAAATATTTGTTGGACACTGGAATCAGATGTTTATAGGATTTGATTACTTATCTTGTCTGTTTACAGAATTAAATTACACACTGCAAACTGACAAATACCATTCAGATCTCTGAGCTGTGTAATCTCCCTTTCACTCAACAAGACCATCACCCACAGAAACATTAATATCTGCAATAAGATTGCTTCTCGTACACCATTTCCAGAAGAACTGTCTCTGTGGAACCAGACACATACTCTGGAGCTTCAGGGCTACCTTCCCCTCCCTGAGGTTTGATGAAACTTTATGCCAGGCTAGGAAAACCGACACAAGGAAATTCATGAGAATAAACCGATCAGATATAAAATTAAAGCCACACACATGCCACAAATCTCCTACCCTGACAGATCTTCTGACTCCATTCTTTGGGTCAGATGTGCCCTATGCTTCTAATCTACATCACTCCTAAACAAATTTCAAAGAAATGAGCAATCCTTCAGTTTTCTCCTAAAAGTTAACAGCATACCAGCCTTTGGCATTCAGATTTGTCATTTTCTTCTGCTGCTAACAGTACGAGAGATCACTTCAGGCATCTGTGGAGAATCTAAACAGTTGTTTGAGAAAGAACTCCCAAGAACACCTGTGTGAATCAAGCTACCTAGCACACAACCCTGCTGGGATAGGGTCCTGGCCTTGCTTGGCACCCACAGAGCCAAGGGACCAAGGCTCCTTCTGACAAGCAAGGCAGCCCAAAGGACGCTGCCCTAGGAAAACTTCCCTCTGGAGAAAACTCATCATCTCCACCTCTGCAAACAGCTTCTCTGCAGTGCTGCTGCAGGATAGGCTCTAAAGAAACCTCACCTCAGAGGCCCGTTGTGTCAGGTGCAGGCAGGAATACTGCAGTTAGGAAGCTGCGATTCCCTAAGTATCACCTTGCTCTAGCTTTGTTTTTCAGAGCAGAATGTGGCCCTCCTTCTACTGCTACTCTTCCCCTTCTAAGGAGCTTCCCAAAAGGACTTAAAAAGAGATGAAGAGCCCAAGCATTCCCGAGACTTTTTAAACTGAAATCATAAATAAATAAAGAAAAAACACCCCCTTCACCATGCCCTCCCTATTCAGCTGTGCAGAGTGCTCAGAGTAGCCTTCAAGACCGCTGCTGCAGGATTTCAAGCAGGATTTCAGAAACAGTTTTCAGATGACAGACACTCAGAGGAGGCTCACTGACATAACCAAAACACTACTTATGCAGTTTAATTCTGTTGTAACAGCTTCCTTTATAGGAGGGGTGACTCACAACCCTTAGCTTTCTTAAAAAAGAAATAAAGCAAATCATGTTAAAAGCTGCTGTAATATATACTGTACAAAAAGTCTCTCAAGACTGTTCACCATAATAGAAGACTTTTATAGGAAAATGCAGGAGATTATACCAACTAAACATGCACGATTAACAGCACAAACCAGGAAGCAATCCACTCAAATAACAGGTCTCATGTACAAGAGTGTATCAGGTTTAACAGTACCATACTTGCTCATCATTCTGTTTGCAATGTCTGCTTCCATAAGAGGTATTGCTAAATATGTGTGAGTACTACCTTTTCATCTCAGTTAAGAATTGGGAATTGGACTGAAAAGATAAAGTTTTAGATCAGTAAATACTGAGAACCCCTCACAGTTATTGATTACTGGAGGTGAGAACTGTGGTTGCTAGAATACAAAAAGATCAGACTATTTGTTCAAGTGCTAAATATGAATAAATATACCTAATCTGAACACTTAAAACCCAGACCACTCCAAATAACAAAATACACCAATGAAAGGGATAGACTGTGCTTCAATCATCCATCTTATATGTGAATGCCCGTTAGTACCAACTATGCTTTCCCTCTCTTTTTCTTTTGCTTAAAGTTATCAGAAAGAATAATTCTAGACTAGACTAAACAAATCTAGTAATCACTGTAATTACTGACCTCACACAATTAAAAAGGGGAGAAAATATGTACAAAAAGACTAAAACAGGAATCAGGAAATCCACATCCACTTTTGACAAGACGACTCTGAGCAGGAGCAGAATTTGTCATGAATTAAACTCCTCACATCCAAAACTGAAGTGTTTAGAAGACTTCAGGTTTCTACCCCATATAATTACAAAGAGGTCATTTGATCATATTACCTACACTTCAAGAAACTTAGATGTACCAGGAATTCTACACAGATGCTGGCTCAAAGTTTTGAACAGCTGGGAACTTGCAGTTAACTTCACAGGCACAATATTGTAAAAACACCCACCTGCAGCCCTAGACATCAGGTCTTTATCTTCAGCCCCAAACTCTCCTGGTGTTGAAGCAACTCTCTTCCACAGAGGCGACACACAACATGACTTTTCTGTACAAATCTCAGAAATAACTGGCTGAATGAGACAAAGCATCTGGTAGTTTTAAGCATCTAGGTGCTTAAGAAGACGTAATTTGCCTTCCTTCTTAACTTCCAAAACTTAGGCAGTGTTGGTTTTGTTGGTGCTTTGAACATTTCACATGCCACCTGTAAATGTCGATATAATCTTTGTGAAACCCTAAGTGTACTAAACATGCTCATGTACTCATCATACATTCTATAAACACAGAACTTCTGCAAGTGTAACTCGTTTGTTCAAAATGCAGCCAGACTAATTTATTACCAAAAGCTCCCCTCCTAGTCAGCAGGGAAAACTAGTCTTGAAAATAATAAATTGCATCATGAAGCACATAACTACCTAGAAACAGAAGCTTAATACTTGACATCTCCAATAACAACATAACTCTTCTGTGTCTAACCATGCCCATTTGAGAATATATTTTTTAATTTTTTTTTTTTTTTTTTTNTTTTTTTTTTTTTTTTTCAGATTTAGAGTTACCCTCTGATTTTTCCTATCAAATCTTTGGAAGAAAGCAGTCAGAGGAAGACTTTCTTCCAAAATAACAATGCTCATCTTGCTTCTTCATCACGTTACTTTTCCTTTGGTGAAAGTTATTTATAAACCTTGGAAGTAGCACGAAAGGAGAGTAGCAGATTCAAAGAAAGAACTCTCATTTCAACACAAAACACTATGCTCTAAGGAGAGAGCAAACCACTGAGTGAGCACAAAAATTAGAGCAATCTAGTAGGGAAAGAAGTAAAACAATTGACTTTCACTTCATTGTAACGAAGAAAAATGGATTTTCTCACCCTAGATTTGTAACCATCTGTGTGTAAATTGTAGTTTGTTTCCACTTTAAATAATTCAGCTCTCTAGGAGGCACCATACTCATCATAGAAACAATTTATCCTTCACTCTAGGGACTGCCAAGTGACTCATCTCTCCTGATGACACAATTCACTCACAGCCAGCACATTCTTGGGCACCAACTGGCATTATGGTACAAGATTATTTTCATGAGGATATGGTTTTCCCCAGATGAACTTTCATTTGTCTTAAGTAATAACTCTTGTTCAAAATCAAGTAGCCCAATTCCATGAAGCATTTTACATCTTGCAAATACAGTCAGAACTTCTTTTCCCTGTTCAGCATGACATTTGTGAGGTCAGTTGTGACCACTGCAGTGTAGTCTGCAAAGTTTATTTTAACAGCTTCCAAACACAATATATTTGCTGTACCTCCAAGTACCTGTCTAATTGATTAAATCAGAGTTGGTTATTTTAGTGTCCACTTAGGAAAAAAACATTTGGTTGGTTAGCTGTTTGTTCCATCGCTAAACACTGCAAACTTAAAAATCCAACACACAACAGAAAGTACACCAATAAAACCCAAAACCCACACTCTCCCATGCACTGTCCCTGAATTCTGCAAGTTGCACCACCCCACTGCATCAGTGCTTCTTGAAGTACCAGGAACAGAGATGAAATCACCACCACATCAAGGTCTTGATTCAATAAAGGCTCAAAGAAGATCAGGGCCAACACATGTAAAAGTTACACTTCAAGAGGAGGGTACATCAGCTATTATCTCAAGGGAAGCTCTGCTGCCAATTATAATTATCAGTGACTTTCTCTACCAGCTAAAAACCCATCATTTAAGGTCTCAAGAGATATGGAGACAGAGTTCATTCTTGGTTCTGAAAGACTAAGATTTCTGAGAAACAGAATCTGTCACCCTTTGGCCGTGGAGAGAATAGTTGCAATGCAGGTTGCCACTCACCACAGATATCAGCATTCAGCAATAGCTGCAGAAAGCCAGAGGGGTTGAAAAATCCTGAAAAGGGTTCACAGACATTTTAAGAAGCTTTTTTTAAAGTGCTGTTATCTTCTCTCTAATGCATCTGAGCCACAACAGTACATTGTCTGAAAGCAGTAATTCAAAAAAGTAACAAGAGACTGTGCAATAAAAACAGCTAGAACTGAAGTGTAATGTGAATGAGATACCACATATAAAATATAATGTTAAATAAGTTCAAATGTCACCAGTTTTTCAGTTTATGTAATAAGTTTTTCTACACAATGCTTACCCCCCAGATTTGAAGTTTTCTATGTCTCTATTTGCTGTATAAAACGTACAAGGGGGAAGAGAAAGGGGAAAAAAAAAAAGGTTTTCCTTTTACAGCGATATCGCCTCTAGGTCTGTCTTAATTCAGTTGATCAGATAATGACAACAAGAAATCGATTTACAAAGAATCAGAAGTAACAAAATTCTATTTCAATAAGAGTAGCACAGCTGCTGCCCTGTCAGCTTCTCCTTCGTTGCTGGGATTCTGAACACAGGCTCTGGGGTACAAGAGAAGGAGGAGACATTTCATTCATTCCATGACCTGTGCTGTCCCCTGGCACATTTTAGCCATACAAAGTCAGTGAGGAAAAAAATCTTTCATCTTTATCAAGGACACACATTTTTATACACTATTTTTCATGGAGTTAAATAGAAAACAATATTCTGTTGGTTGCCTGATCAATTTCATTCCAAAACAAATTGCAGTTATTTACTCTTTAGAAGTGTTAGACAAAAGGCACTGTAGATTAATACATCTGGGGAATTAAAACAGTCTCTAAAAATCAATTTTAAAAGTTATTACCTACCAAATCCTTCGTAAGAGCTAAATACTAGAGATCATTTTTTAAATGAAAGATTTTAAGTAAAACAGCTTACATTGCCTACACCACATGCACAAAGAACTATGGAAAGGAGAAATAATTTGTTTCTTAAACACATCACCAGTGTGATTTTTGTAAGAATCTATGCAAGGTCATAATTTTTCAGTCAGGGCCTGCATTTGAGTTCACTCAGCATCTACTTCTATAGAGAGAAAACAGTCATCCCAGATAGAGGTCTACAAATCTTTCTTTTAGAAAGGTATGTAGCACAGTATATGAACTTATATACCGTAATTATAAAGCATTACTTGATATGAAAAAAAATTTCATTACTTTGACATATTTTCTTAAACAAGGTTCCTTAATTCTGAGAGTTTGGTTGTTGTTGGGTTTGGTTGCTTGGTTTTTTGGAGGAAGAAAAAAACCCAGTATGTTCAGTAAACAGGTTGCTGTCATCTAGCAGCCTGAACCAGGCTTCCCTCCTTGAAAGCTTTTACATCATTTTACAAAACTGTACTTTTCCACACTTTGTGCCATACCACTCATTTGATGATAAGCTTCGTATTTGTTTTCCCTGAAAAGCTCCTACAGCTCAAGTTTTTCAATAAGGTACAGACATCTTGAGTGTGTGTGTGTATGTGTAAACACATATACCAAGAACTTTCTTGTGTTGTGATCATTCTCAACAACTAAAACACACAACTCACAAAGCAGCAGAAAACAAAAGTTACTCTGTTTGAAAGATCTCGATACACATGCTAACCTGTGACCTACAAGCTCAGCCACTGAGATGTAGATTTTTTCCTTCACTGGGCATTTATAATTGCTATTAAAAATCATCCCCAACATGCGTTTAGTTTTATAATGGATTGAACACTCCATACCAGGTGTATTGAGACCTTTAATTGAAGTGGGAGACAAGTGAAAGTTCACCAGATACTACTGGAAAAAAACAATAACCACCTCTCCAACTTTGCAACAAAAGCAACTCTTTTAATGGCAAACCAGAATGTTCTGACCTGCTTTAAGTTCACTGTTGCTTTTTTCATGAGACAAGTAGCTATACCAGCAACTCAGGTGTTTGTGTGCACTGGTTAAGCTGTTTTGACATAATCCTAGTGAAAATCACAGCAAACAGCCTAGAAACATTCCCTATTGTCTCTGAAGTTGAATATTATTCCAGCCCCTTGGAAAGAGAGGCTGCTACAGGTGGTTCAACATTACACTAGCACAGGTTTGCCTCAGTGCTGTGGTAGGTACCTACTACAGTCGACCTCTCCAGGAAGAAGCAGAGGCCTTCTTCAGACAAGAGGGAGAAGCCTTATAAGCACACATCCTAATCCTCAAAGAATCCACTTTATCCTCTCTGGTATCTTCTGAAAAATCAGAGGCAACCCAAGAGATTGCTGCATTGATAAATTCTTGATATAGGTGATCAACAAGACAATAAGGGAAGGTGTTCTGCTGGACCTGATCCCTACAAACAAGAAAGAACTGTCAAGACTGAAGTTCAAGAGCAGTTTTCCTTGTAGTTATCATGAGAAGAAACTCAAGAACCCAAGACAAAAGAGCAAAGCAAAACTCAAGATTACAACTGTAGCCTTCATCAGAGCAGATTTTGTTCCCTTCAGGTACCTGCCTGGATGAATCCCATAGCAGATGACCCTGGAAGAAAGAGGGGTCCAGGACAGCTGGATAATTTTCAAGGATCACCTCCTCCTAGCTCAGGATTTGGCCACTCTGACCAACAAAAAACTCATGCAAAGGCAGCCAAAGGCCTGCATGAATGAAAAAGGAGCATCTTGAAATACCTCAGACATGCAAGAGAAGTATCTATAAATAGAGGAAAAAGACATGTCCAGGAGGAGCATGAAGACTATTAAGCATGAAGTGATGGTGTCAGGAAAGCCAAAGCCCACATGAAGTTGAATCTGGTGACAGAGGTAGAGAGTAACAAGGACTGCCACAGTTCTATCAGCAGCACAAGGAATACCTTTGGTCCTGCTACTGAGTGCGGAAGGACAGATGGTGACAGAGGATACAAGAAATCCAAGTGCTTTCTTTGCCTAAGTCTCTACTGGTAATTCTGAGCTTTTAGGACTCCCAAGGCCCTGAAGCATGTGGGAAAGAAGGATTTGGTTTTGGTGGAGCAGGGTGAGGTTAGGGGGCATTTAAACAAACACAACATACCCTGCAAAAACAATGTGGGACTCGATGAGATACATCCAAAAGTGCTGAGGGAACTGGGCAATATCATTTTGTGGCCACTCTCTGTACTCTGAAGACACATGGCAATTGGAAAAGCTTCTTGAGAGGTGTGATAAAAGATGTAGTTCCTCTCTTCAAGAAGAAAGATCCAGCAAATAGCAAGCCAGTCAGCCTCACCTCAATATTCAGAAAGGTGATAAATCAAATCCCTCTAGAAAGAATTCACAAGCATATGAATGACAAGAAAATTATTTGCTGTAGTCACCACTGACTTACGAAGAGGTAAATTGTGCTTAAACAACCTGACAGCATTCATCATTTTGAAGAATAAAGGTGCGGGCTCCAAGTAAGACTTTTGACATTGTCTTGGATGATGTGGGAGACAAACAGATGAAGGACTGATTGAGTCAGATAAGTGAACAGTGAGATGGATCAAAAACTGAACCACACTACCCAGAGGATCGTGACCAGCACAAAGTTCAGCTGGAGTCAGCACTGGCACACCCCAGGGATTAAGACTGCGTCCTGGATTATTTAGCATCTTCGTTAATGATTTGGATGATTGGGCAGAGTACACACCCTGCAAGTTTGTAGCTGTTACAAAATGCAGTAACAGCTGATAACACCAGCCAGTTGTGCTGCTGTCCAGAGAGACCTTTGCTGACTGAAGCAATTGACCAACAGTGTTATCCTGAAGTTTGGCAAAGGAACATGCAAGGTTCTGCACCTCAGCAAAAATAACCCGATGAACTGCTAAAGGCTGGGGGCCACACAGCTGGAATTCATCTTTGCAGAGAAGGATCTGGGCATCCTGGTGGACAAGTTGAGTGCAAGCCATCTGGCAAAGAAAGTTGACGACACTCTGGGCTGTATTGGCAAAGGTGTTGCCAGCCGGTCCAGTGGAGTGATGCTTCTCTTCCACTCAACACTGCTGAGACATCTGGAGCGACATCCTATTCTGGGCTTACATGGTTCAAAAAAAAGACATGAAGACACTGGAGCAAGTGAAGGTGAATCACCACAAAAATAAACAATGGATGAGCAGATCTGACCTACAAAAAAGATTCTGAGAAAGCTGGAATTGTACCCCCTGAAGAAGACAATGCAGGGGACAAGGAAGGAATGGACAATGAAGGAATGGACAATGTGTCTTATTCACATGTATAAATACACAAAGGAAGAAAAAAAATGACAGAACGAGACTCCGCAGTGGTATCTCCAGTGAAGTGACAAGAGGCAGTGAGCAGAAACCAAGCACAGGAAATTTTAAACATGAAAGTTCTCTTTTCCTCTTAGGGTGATCAAACACTAGAACTGGGGCCCAGAGAGCTTGTAGGGTCCACTCAAGGCACAACTGGATGCAGTCCCAAGTATCTTCCCACCACTGACACTGCTTTCAGCAAGGTGGGGAAGGTCGGACTAGATGATCTCCAGAGGCACTTTCCAACAGCAGTTTTCTATGCTGCCATGAACATTATTGCCTTGATAACAATAGCACTAGAGCAACAAATGTAAAATTTCCACTGATGTGCAGGTTTCATGCTTTCCTCATTGTGATCATTCAACAGTTTTCCTTCAGTTCTTAAAAAGCATGACGTGAGCTGTTACTGCCATTAGTTATAGAAACTTGATCTTTTGTTGAGGATCCAATAAATTCGTATCCTCTCTGAAGACAGTGATAGAGCCTGCAATATGTGCTTGCCATGAGACTACACACAGAGCATCCACATTTTCTCCCTCCAATTCTATTACTCACATTTTCACCTGTGTACACAGTATCAGCAGCTGTTACACATCTCTGAAAACTGCACAGGAGTTAACCGTAAGCCTAGGTATTGCCATTTGCAGTTTTGCCACACAGTTGTGTTTGTGGATCAGCATTTCCGCTGCATAGCTGCTCTACTTTCCCCAAGAGCCCCATGCAATGTCTGAACTAGAGCATACAAATTCCCTTGAAAGAGTAAAACAGCTCAAAGCAGTTACAAGCCAGCTTCTGAGTGCTGTCATTTCAAAGTACTGTGAGCTGTTTTGCACATATACTCATTATTTTAGAAAAATGTGACAAAGAATTTTGCTGCCAGCTGCACCTTCAAGGACATTTAGATAGAACATCAACACTTTGACCCAGGCTAGATCACAAGACACCACCCTTAAGTATGTTGGGGCCTCTAACCAACACAGGTAGTCAGACTTATCCTTCTCTATCAAAAAAAGGGCATTTTGTCAAAAAGAACCTCTTAAAGAAAAACCACATCCCACAAGTCTAAGCAAGAACAGCTGCAGGAGTATAAAATCCTCTTAATGAAGCTTCTATCCACTAATCTGCTTGCTTTTGTGGCAGGACAAATAGGTCTGTTCCTCCTCCTAGGAAAAAGCCCTGATAGCAACCCCGAGTAATCTGAGTGACAATTCTAGAGCAGAGCTGACAGTGCTCTAGAGCCAAGATGTGTCTCAAGGAGCACTTGTATCCAACAATCCCATTAATCTATGCCCCCAAGACATTTAAAGAACTTATCCATCAATAGGAAAATCAGACTTCAGAAAAAAATGAGAAGTGCAGTTTTTATAATGCATTTTACCACCATCTCATTTGTCCCACAGAATGGGAGAAACAGCAGGAGGCCAACATAGCCTAAGACAGGTTATTTACGAGAACTTCCTTTAAGCAGGTATGAACCATTACATGATTTAACTTCACTCCTTAAGTCACACTTCCATGTCTCAAAAAAAAAAGAAAAAATTACTTTAGGGTTGGGCACAGTACAGCAACCAGTCACCTGAAGAGTAGACTCCTCTTTCTTACAATACCACTACAGCAGAACAAACTTCATAGAAATGGAAGAGGCTTACAGACTGAGCCAGCAAAGGGCTGAAATAGCATGGCAGCAGCAGAGCAAGGGAGAAAAAAAAAAAACAGATTCTTGTTGTAGCTTTCTGTAGTTCTGTGCAGTGAAGGCACATGGAAAGCTAAGTAAAGGGAGAGGGTACTTCTGCATTGGATAGTGATACTTCACTGTCAATAATTTGTTAGTGGTCACTCTGTACGTGTTTTGTAAAGCCCAAGTGCAGCAGGCTTATCAATCAGACATAAGTACACGCTGCCACTTGTCACAGGGGCACTGCAATTGCCCTGCTGAGGCAGGAGTAGCTGTACAGAAAGAAGCACCACTACAGATATCAAATTGCACACTGCAATGCTTACCTCAGAAAACGAGAACACAGGATTAAGGTTGCTTATACAAGCAGTCACTACATGACGTCTTTTTTCTGCTGAATTTAAAAGTTAAAAATCAGAAGAAGCATCCCTAATGAAAATTAACTAGATTGAAATTAATTTGGGAAATGAAGGCTATATTCGCAGCAAAGTCCTCCTAAAACCCACAAGCCATAAATTTTATCTTCAGCCATATCCTCAAAGAAAGTGATGAGCCAAGCTACCTGTGCTTAATTTCTTCCTCAACCTTTTTAAAGAGTAATTTACTGCTCTTTTTAAGAAATGTTAATGGAAGGGGAAAAAAAAATCCATTTGGAAGCTGCACTCATTTCAGAGATCAAAGCTAAGATTTCTTCCTCCTTCCTATCATTAGGGGGTTAAACTACGCCTTTAACATAGTAAAAATTAACAAAAACACATCCTTGCACAGAAAACCAGACACCAAAGGTAAGTTTCATATTTCAAGGAGTTAGAGATACCAGGAAGTTGATCTTCAAAAGGTGGCTACTTAGACATGCTTCTTTTTAGCCTCCCTTCAGTCCTGAAGGGATCCAGTCTACTTTGCTTTTTGACATCAGCAAATGGCTGATGATCTATCAGCACACCTTGGTTCACTCTACACAAACCAGCAGCACCTTGCACTGACACCTGGGACCAGTGTCAAGCTTCACCCTCAACTAATCATGACAGTGAATGATGAGTTGATCTTACCTGCTTTATATCTTCATATAACTTGTTTGACATTTAAACACTTTGAGGCAAGACCTACCTTTTCCTGTGGGTTTGGATTTGTTTGGTTGTTTTTTTGGGTTTTTTTTAATTAGCACAGTGCTACAACAATAACAAGTAGTTCAGACTAACTTGAAGCAAAGGGTTAGCTCAGTCTTGCTGGGGTGAAGAGCCAGCCAAGGGATCAAGCGGCAGTGACTTCAATTTAATAGTCTATGGAATTAACTTATGCACGATTTACAATACACAAACCTTGTTAATATGAGAGCTACTATTTTCAAGGTCATTACAAAATCTTCTCTGCAGGAAAACAATATACCTGAAGAAGTTGTGTGGGCTTTCTTGGAAAAAATGCACAGCCAATATCTGTAAAATAAAATTCCCTAACCTCTAGTTGAGCAAATCTTTTTATTCTTCACTTGACCTTGTAACAAGAAACCAAAAATGGGTTGGTTTTGCATCTTCACAGCTACAAGCATATGGAAAATATGTACCAGAGACATTTTGTTTCATGAAGACAGAAGGTGATATTATAATAATTTGTTAACATTTGTGCGATCCATCAGCATCAGCTGATTTACCTCTTTTACAGGTTCTTCATCCAGGGCAGCATCTTCCACCACAGTCTAGTAAACAGAGAAGAGAAAAGAGAAGAAAAATCTTGTAAATATACATTACCAAGAAAGACAATTTTAAGCCAAGATCTAGCACGAAATAGTCAATTTCGGTTTAGGCAGTTAGATTGTTCTCAATTTATACTCCTATAGTAGGCTTGTTCAATTCTTCACACAGGTAAATTAACTTTTGAATCCGTGGGGATCTGCTTTCTCCAAGATACATAAAATGTTAAGAGAAGAAAGCACAATTAAAGAGCTATTAAAATTGCTGATGAATAGTTTAAGCCAAATTTATCATAGAATGGATAAAGTACAAAAGATTACTGAAAAAGACTAAAGAAATGGAACATAATTTCTTTCTGAAAAGAGAGAATATATGTGTATATATAGGACCAAATTTTCTAAACACTCAGCTTCCACTTAAATGTTGTGCGCACCTAAAATCCATTAAGTGATGAACCCTTTGGAAAACAGGTAGAAAGATTACATAGAACTTGATCACACTACCCTTTCTCAGGAAAAATATCCCCAAGGCTGTAATTCACTGTCCTATCCATCCAGCTTGAGTGAGATCAATAACTTTGCCTACTCTCAAAGAAATTCTAGAACAGCAAATATCCCAGTTTTCTTGCTTACTTGTCAAACACAATTAATGACCTCCTGAGTCAACAGGTGAAGGCAGCAGTATTTCACTCTAATCTTCCTTTACACAAACATAATATAGAACATGCCCTCGCTGCACTCTTCCTTATCAAGTGATTGATTTACTATAAAAGCTGTCTTTAATATCTGCAAGTCATTCACCTGAGTCATGCAGAAGCACTCATAAATGTCTGTTTTAAAAGGGTTTTTGGCATTAAGGAAGGGAAGGAGAAAGAGGTCCATATGCATCAAAGAATTAAACCATCTCCCTCCTTGTCTACTAACTGTGAAAAGCTTCCGTGAAAAAGAACAACTTGCAGACAATCATGAAAACATTTTATCCCACACAGATTGAGACCATGACAGTTCCCTTGAATTGGTACAACCACTACTGTTTAAGCTGCATTCAGCTCATTAAAGAGTAAATGTTTCTGCTGTTTGAAAATGTCTTCATGGACAAGAGCCCACTAGAGATGAAGTAAATTTCTATGTGCTTTTACTAGAATTGAGCAAATAGTACTTTAGTAATTCTGTCTACAGCATGATCTAAAATGGTCTTGGGTTATAGCATAGCTTTATTGCACTTAGAGACAGCAATAAATAGAGCAAATAAATCGTGCTTTATCTGTTGTCATTATTTAAGCTGCATGAGTTTATGCCTGCAATTCTTTAACCCTCTAAACTTTTTGTAAGTGAACTCTCAGCAAGTCATAGAAATGAAAAAAATGCACCTCAAAATCCTACAAACCCACACATCTGGTTAATTATCAATGCAATGGGTCAGTTACACCTGGTAAAGGAGATGCACACAGTTTCTTCCAAAAGAAAGGTCTAAATAGTCCTCTACCAGCAAAAGGTAGAAAGCACAAAGACATTGTCCCAGGCAACGTACATTGGGCTTTAGTGCAGGATTTATCCTGTGATCTAGGGGAGATTTTCCCAGAAATTGAAAGCAGAAAAAAGCAATGACTGAAGTGCTTTCTGTCTGGGCCAGAAAGAAAAACACTGGGCACACATGAAACAAACTGATTATAGGAAGGAGGAAGAAAAAAACCAGGCATGTATATGCACTTTTATACCACAGTCAATGGAAATGCAGACTTGGGAGGGGAGCACCATTTCTATGATGTTCAGCAGAAAACTGTTCACCATAAATATAGCTATACAACTCTTTTCATTGTGAAAGTGATTTTACAAGGTGTCAGCTGACTTCTCAAACAAAATCAGGAATGATACAGTTTCCCAGCTTTAACCTGTTTATTACAACTCAGATTCCTTGCATCCCACAAAGTGGAACAAGTGACAGTATTCAGAAATTAATTACATGATTTAAGCCTCTGCAAGCCCCTCACAGCTTGTTTTTAACCTAGGGACTCCGGAATGAGTTGTGCTGGTGGAATATATCACATTATCACTTCTACTGCATTGTTTGCATATAGAAACCAACACCTTGCACAAAACCTTTCCTGCAGTTCAGCAACTCCTTTTGAGTCAAGTGTTTTGTGGTGTCCATAACCTGTCTGGCTCAGTTACACTCCCCTCTGTTCCTCTCACCAAAACCCTGTTACAGTACTTCTATCAAACAAGAGGATGAGGGCTTAAAAGATAAACACCAACCACCCCCCAACGTCACAAGTTTCAGTCATCTGTTTCTACCACCTGTCTGTTACAAATGTGCATCCTGTGCTGCAAACAACTGACCTGAAATACTGCGTGGTTTTTGCACTGCTCAACAGTTCCAGAAATACTCAGGAATCTACCTTGTCCCATTACAGTACAAAAATCATAAAATAACCCAAGATGGAAGGTACCCCCAAGGATCACAGAGTTCAGCTCCTGCCCAGGACATCCCCAAGAATCACATCATGTGACTGAGAGCACTGTCCAAACACTTCTTGAACTTGAATGAGGCCTTTCTTGCCTCAAGATAACCTTGGATTGTAGGTAATAAGATAACCTTGGATTGTAGGTAATGAAAACACTACAAGACAAATTGTGAGCACACACAACACAGCAGCCAGCTAATTATCACAGCATCGGGTTGCCAGTGTGATCTGGAAAGCACAGTCTTGTGCTAAGAGGTAATGGGCAAATGGGTAATCACAACCCAAGTGAGGTCCACGGACCTATTCGAGCGTCAAATTACAGATCACATACTTCATGTTTAAACGTGACCCTGAGTCCGACCCAGCCCGCTTCGCGGGTTTCCATCTGCTCTATAGGCTCTTTCCCTTCCAGCCACCCCAGTCCCCCGGGGCACGGTTCCGACCCGACCCCGGTGCCGGGCGGGCGAGAGGACAGGCCAGGTCAGGACGGGACATCCCGCACCGCCCGGGCTCCGCGGCCGCCGCTCCAAACCGCTCCGCCTGCGAGGCAACAGGTTCCGAGCCTCGCCTGGCTACCCGCCCTCGGCAGAGCGGGCACGGATGCTCATCACACCCCATTTCGTGAGGTTTGGGGCACCACCGAGGTGATTCCCCCAGCGGGAAAGGGAGGCCGGCAGCACCGCTGCGGCCGCACGCCCCCGCAGCCGCTCACCTCCGTCTCCATGGGCTCCACCTCTATCCCTTTCCATAGCTCCAGCAGGTGGGCGATCGGCATGCTGGGCGATTCCTGCCTGAAGACGGGATCAAGCAGAAGGAGCGCGCGTCGGCCGCCGGTGAGAGCGGGCGCGGAGAAAGGAAGGCGTCAGTGGGAAGCGGGACACCGCGCCGAGTGGGACCGGGACCGGGACCCTCCTCCCACCCGCTCGGCAAAATGGCTCCGCGCTGCCCCCAGGGGAGCCGCAGGCGGGGCGCGGGCGCTCCGCAGGCGCGCAGGACAAGGCAGCGGCCGCCCCTCCGCAGCCGGCGACGGATGCTCGCCGCCCCGTCCCGTCCCTCTCGGCCGCCGCGACCGCCTCGGCTCGCTTTTAAGCCGGGGAGAAAGTTGCTGCGGAGGATGCTGCGGCGGCGGCGGGCGCTGCTATGGCAACGGCAGCGCAGCCCCCCCGGCCCGGCCCCGCCCG